>JAOEGS010012427.1:32081-67293 GCA_025447755.1 Corythornis vintsioides | reverse complement strand
TATAATAGCATTACTATTATACTATTATATTAATATACTATTAAATAATTACCTCTGGCTACTAAATTCAACAATTTCTGTTCTGAATCTGAGTCAAATGAGACTCAGACTCATCACAACTTAACAGTGATCCGGGAACCAGCAAAGTCAAAAGGAATCTGTCAGGATATTTTGACACAGTCAGAGGCCTGTAACAGTGAAGGGAAGAACATCTTTTCTTCTTGAAATGAAATTATTTTATGAGAAAAAAAGCATAGAAAGTAGGGATCCCTATGACAGCATTTCAGTCCTTTCAGCAACATTTGGGAAATCCTGGAAAAAACACTACAGCATCTTTTATCACCAACTGTTAGTTAAGCAGTCCCAGGCAAGACTATGCTCTAAGAGCCTTGCAATCCTCACCCAAAGTTGACATAATTGCATAAATGGCATTTCTTGACTTCAGTAATTTGATTGATTCTGGGCCACTTAAATTAGTGTGGGTCACAACTAGATGTGTGATTTTTTAAAATATACTGATCAAGAACAAAATTATTAGTTTCAATACATTTGCTATATCAAAGCATTAATGTTCTGTAATTTTTTTCCCTATGGAAATAAGTTATATGTTGTTTTAAACGTATGTCCAGTCAATGCTATCAGATTTGTGCAATATTAAACTAGATATTTGGTATTTTCAGGCATTATACAAGTGGAATGAGTCACTGTGATACCTTCTTGTTTGGGTAATATGCCATGTGCTTTGGTCAATACGTGTTTAATATTTTGTTGTAAACATCAGTATCCATCTGGAATTATTCTTTGTGATTTAAACTCCTAAACTCAGGTAAAAAAAACACCAAACCAAAACAAAAACAACAACAACAAAAAAATAAATTAAATACAATCTATTTATATTACTACTAAAAATAATAATTTACTTTCATGTACTAGGTGCAGTCATGAGTAACTGTACTCAAATCACACAACTAGATGTATGTATAATAATAAAATCACTTGATCATGACCTTGTTAGTATTTTCCCTGGCGCTTAGTATTTCCACTGCTTGATGTTCTTCTGTAGATTTCAAAACACTTCAGAAATATCAGGAATGCCAAAACCCCCAGCCCCTCAGGTGGCTTCCCTGTTACCTTCAAGACCTTTGCAGAGCCAGGACTGGAACAGGACTGCCCAAGGAGGCTCTAGGAGCTGGATTACCCACCACCACCATGCTCTTTCACTTGGTGGTCAAATTCTGGAACATATTCATAGAATCAGAGGATTTCCTAAGTTGCAAAAGACCTTTAAGATTATCAAGTCAAATCATTAACCTAACACTGACAAGACCTTGACTAAACCATATCCCTAAGCACTACGTCTATAGTTAAAACATGTTTTTCTTCCAAATGAGATACAATACAGAGACTTTCTGCATTTCCTACAAAATTTAAATTGTCAAATTCCTCAGCTTCAGTTTTTCATTTAAAAACAAAATGTGCCTTTCGGCGCAAACATTTTTTCTGTGACTGATTCCATTATTAGTTGCTGGAACACATTGATGAAGATATGTCCATGTAAAGAAACCATTTCCCAGTGGTTGTCAGTCCTTTTCTTTCCTATATTTGCCATTTGTTTTCCTGACATTCATTGCATTCTCAAGTGGGTCTCAGTTTTTCTTTCTCTTAGACTTCCAAACACCCACCACTTTTATCCTTATTTAGATTGCTTTCTATCAGTTTCCTTCCACCCTTACTCCCCCTGAGATTTGTAACATGCTTGCATATGTTTCTCAGTGTTGCTCTGATTTTAGCTCAAATACTTAACAAATATTTAAGATGATCCTGAAGGCTTTTTTTTTCTTTTTTTTTTCTTTTTTTTTTTTTTTTCCATGACAAAAGGAACTATTTAACACACTTGGGGATTATTTGATTCAATTCTATTTCTTTACACAGCAAAAATAAAGTCCCATCTCCCAGAACACAGTAGGAAGTATTTTTGTTGTTTACATCAGGGTCACATTACAAGTGATTCTTTGACATTTTCATGGTTTTCCCCCATACCCTAGCTGCCTCATTTTCCCAGATAGAACTCAAAGCAATCCCCAGCTCAGGCATTTGCAGTCAGTTTTGTCCCTAGCCAGACATCAGACCTATTTCAGTTCTCGTTTAACAAAGAACCATAACTGTTCCCTCCATCATCTTCAATGAAACAAACTAAATATACTCAGTAAGTGAACAGATTACCTTTACATCAAAGGTATAGTTGCTCTGAGCCAGCCAACTTTTAGTACACTGCAATATCCCAGTTCTATAACTACTCCTTGTTCTGTTAATTTCTTGTCTTCCTTTCTTCTGTTCAGCCATTATTTCCCTTCTATTCTTTTTTCAGTCCTCTCCTGTGGCAGCAAGGGGACACTGCAGCCATTTCTCCTACGCCATTCCTCCCTCCAACACACATTTTTCACTATACTCTGGAGCAGTGACATTCTCTTGCCTTGCAGACAGACATTTTGAGACCAAGAAGAGGTCTGGCAACAGGGCTATTTAAAATAAATTTTTAAAACCCTAATAACAACACTTGACTGTCCTGTCAGAATGAAGTGATGGACACTAAAATAATTGCATTGTAATTTGCAAGATCCGTATGAAACCATTTTGCTTCAACAGTTCCCTTTTTTTTTTTATGCTCTTATCCCCTCTTAGCAAAAAGATAAATCCCTGGAGGTTCCCCTGAGAAAAAGTTATCTGGGAAGTGGTGATTCTGCAAGATGTACTTTTCAGGGCAGCAGGCTTGCTGACAGCTGCTGGGAAGCAGCCCAGTCCAGTGAAGTGTTACTAGCACAAAGCTGCTTGAGCCAGCAGAAGTGGGATGCAAAGCAGAGGCCCTTAAGTGCAGTGCTGTGCCTGTGGGCCTCCCAGAACTTCAGAGAGCCTCGGGGCAGCCCAAGGATGTTTTTCAACTTGGAAAGGGAGTTTTCCTGCAGCTCTGACTCCCGGGGGAAGGTCTGCACGGCTCTTTGGGCTGAGATGCCAAAGGAAGGGACAGAGAAGTGCTGGGAAGGCTGTAACCGCTCAGTCCTAGAGATCTGGGGCTAGGATGCCATTCCCCTGGCTGGGCCAGAAGAAACACTGGTCACTCCGAGTTCTCCAGGCCCCACCGCATGGCAGCTGTGGGAGGCACTTACAGCACTACGAAGCTCCGCAGGACAGGCAGGGAACTGTGCGGCTCCGTGGGGGGCCAGCTCAGCGTAGGACGGCTCCGCATGCCCGTTTGTGTAAGGCCCAGGCCGAGACTTAGATCTAGATTTAGATCCAGATCCAGATCCAGATTCAGATTCAGATCCGGACCCGGGACCACCAAGCAGCCGTCCACCTCCCAATCAGCAGGGGGAGCTCTTCTCAGGCGCACGACCCCGGCGGCCGCCCGCCCACTGCGCATGCGCTCTGGAGTCTCGTGCCGGAAGCGGAAGTGCCCGGCTTCAAGCTCGGGAGCGAGAGGCGTTGTCGTCAGGCCCGTGGTGTCAGCAGGCCCTTGTTGTCGGCCGCTACGCGTCGCCGCCCGCGGGATGGCGGCCGCGGTGCTTCCCCAGCTGCCGCCGCAGTTCAAGAGCATCCAGCACCATCTGCGAACCGCGCAGGAGCTGGACAAGCGCGAGCCGGTGGTGGCATACTACTGTGAGTGAGGCGGCCGCCCCCCGAGCCGGGCCCAGCCCGTCGCTCCCCGCCCTTTTCCGTCCTGCTGCTGTTCCCCGCGGCCGAGGCTGCCCCCATCCCCCGGCTGCCAGTCGCTGCACCGAGTGGAGCGCGCCCCTCTCTCTGGCCGCCTGGCTGTTGGGGTTGCGTGGCGTGCCCGGCGGGTGTTACGGAGAAGCCGGGGGCGGGAGGGGAAGGCCGCCCCACCTCTCAAGGCGGAACGGGGTGTTCACAGTCTTCCTTCTCTGCCGCTGCAACTGCAAGCCCCGACCCGTGTTTCATGTGCTTTATTTTTACAGAGTTAAGCCTCTTTGTTAAGTCGTAGTGGATGTGCCAGCAGCATAAATACATTTCTGTACGCACATGCATAAAATCGAGTTTTCTGTCTTGTGTTGGCATAGTCCTAAGTATAGCAAGAAGCTAACATTCGAGAGTCTTTTCAGAGTTTTTCTCATGCTGAAAAGTTCTCTTTTCTGTCTTAGATCCGAGTAATCAATTTGGGTTGAAGAGTGTTTCATTCTTATTAAAGCTTTCATTGTATTTTCTGAGAGACTTCGACACTTCTTAATGGTTCTCTAAGGGAGAGAGTGGGTGGCTCCTTTTTTTGTTTATTTTATTGAAATGAACACAGCAAAATCTTACTGTTCCAAGTAGTATGTAAAATCTTTAAACTGATTTATGGGTTTTAAGCTATGGGTCGTCACAGTTGCCACAGTTAATTAAGAAATGCAAGTCTATTGATAGTAGTCTTCAATTCCTGTCACAGTTAAATCACCACATGGGAAATATCCAAGACTAGCAGGTCACCAGAAATGTACCTTTATGTTTGTATTTTTTTCTTTTTGTTGAGATGCGAGGAGGTCATTTGGGGGGTGGGTACACTTGGCAATAGCTTGTCTTTGAAAAGTGTTAATTGCAAAATAGAGTTCGAACTTGTAGTTTAATTGTAAGGTAAAGTGTAGAAGGATGAACTCGAAATCCAGACTTCAGAAAGCTCTGAAAAAACTGTCAGCTCAGTGTCAGAAGAATAATTTTTCTGTGTTACACAGGAATATTCTGGTAACATGGAAAAGTGCGACCAGAGAACTGAACCACATATTAGAACAGTGGATGTTCTCAACAGTACTCTTTTTTTTTTTAACAGACAAACACAGGACAAATCATACTTTGTGACAGAAAGCACCAGTTAGCTCAGGCTCCACCATTTTCTGGGTTTTGTTTGTGGTGGGTTTGGGTTTTGTTTGTTTGGTGTTTTTTGTTGGGGTTTGTGTTTGTTTGCTTGCTTGCTTTTGTTTTTTTGTTTTTTCTTCTTTGGAGTTTCTTTTTTTTTACGTGTAACACCATTACAGTAGCATTTAGTGTACGTAATAAAATACAGTTTGTCACTTTAAAACAGAAATATTTTGGTGACTGATCTGTATTTTTCTTAATCTATTTTGCATTCTAAAACTTAGTGTATGTCATAGCTTAAAGGAAAGAAAAATAAAATCCTCATATTGAATAATGTTTTTTCTAAAGTGCTTTGCATTATCTGTCCAAAGTTGACTGAAAAATTGCATATCTCTTTTTCATTTGAGTTAAGCACATCTGATTCACTACTGAGTATAGCGAAGATTATATTCTAGAGATACCTTTCTCATTACATAAAATAAAAAGCAGTTAACACCTCTTTTTCAAGACAGGTCTTGCTTGGTCCTTTGTTCTTTTAAATATACAGAGAAGGAATTAATTTTCACCAGTGTTGCACTGATGACACATTTCCTCCCATGGTGGAAATTCAGGATTGACTAAAACATAGATTTCCAGTTTCATTGGTTTTGGTTTGTTGTTTTGTTGTTTTTGGGTTTTTTTTGGTTTGGGATTGTTCTGGGGTTGTTTTGGGTGGTTGTGTGTGGTGGAGGGGTTGTTAATTTTTGTTTGTTTGTTATTTTGTTTCTGGCCTTGAAGCAAAAAAAGGTTTATGAACCATTAATTTGAGCATTGTGATTTTGGAACAATTATGCTAAAGTATTAACTATTAATATTGCTATTGCCAAAAAAGTATGCTGTATGTATTTCTAGCATTAAAGCTTTCCTAAAAAGGTAAGGTTTTTAAGTCGAAGTCTGGGGATAGAAAAATTATCAGGAAAAATGTTCAGGTTTTTTTGAAAACAACGCAGTTGTTTTCTCTGCGGTGTTAAAGGAACATTTCTCATTAGATGCTTCACTGAAGAAAAGTAAACATCTTTTTGATGAGCCTTTGAAATGTGTTTCAGAGGACCTGTATACATTTGCTGTAATGTACTGTGGGAAGGAGAAGCATGAGGAAAGCTTGCTGTGAGCTGGAAGGTGCGGTGTGCTCTGTGCTGGTGCTGCTCTGCCAGCCCTGTTGGAAGGCCGTTGCTGCTACCGCACGTGTAGCGGGGCCAAGGGGGTGGTGTGGCCAGCCCAGGGGACTGTGCTGCTCCTTCCATCACAAGGCTGCTCACACAGCCACTGCAAGAGGGGGAACATCTGTATGTGGGTGATGTGGTGGGTGTAACTACCTGACAAGGGAAACAGTAAAGTGTTTATAGTTTTGGAATGTTGCCAGAAGTCGTTCATCCCTAGGAAAAAAATCTTTGGTCTTTTATGTTTCCATGGCATTGTAGCTCTCAATACAGACGTATATTTGCTAGGCTTTGATTTATGTGCATTTAGTTCGATTCCACTTGTATATTTCTGAAAGTAAGAGCTATAACACAAACTAGTTTGAGTATCAGAAGCAGGTGAACTCCAGTAAGATGCTTTTACAACCTAATATACTGTTTTCTATAGCTTAGCAATAAAATGATCAGAAGGAGTCACTGCACATGGTGCTAGAGGTGTGCTCAGAGCTGGGAACTTGAAGAGCAGTTACACATTTTGTTTGCATACAGTGTTGTATTTTATTTTTTTCCTTTGTATTTTTGGGTGTAGTTCATTTGAAGCATTAAACTAGCATAAACCAGCCCTGCCACCTGAAGAAGATACCATAGTCCTTCTCTGGCATCTTATTCCCAAACCTGATGTGCTTCAGAAGCCAACATTGATGTAATTATGTGATGAAAATCAACAATAAGCTGTTTTTTAGCCAGGCCCTTTCGTTACTGCTTAAGCAGCTGTGTTCCCATACAAAGACAAGCAACAAGACAGTGGCCTGGGATCAGACAGGGCTCCTGCTTTTTTTTTATTGCTGGCATATGTTGATTTAAAGAAGCTGTAATTTGATTAATATTAATCTCTATTTTACACAGTATAGATAGCTACTGCAGGGATTATTTGTATTTTTCAATTGCCACATAATTTTCTCCATGGAAAATAAAATGTTGATGAACAACATTGATACTCTTGTGCCCTATAATGCATCACAGATGCTTTTTGTTGCAGTACTTGATAGAAACACTGCAAACATTAACGAATGATTTTATTTATGATAGTCCTGTGTACTACTTACAAAGCCTTTATGCTTAACTCTATTTTAGATATTTAAATTCAAAGCAGCATATCATCAGTAGCTTTCTATGTTGTTTGTAAACTGTTACTCTGTTTAGCCCTAGCCACCGTTAGTAGATGGGCATAATTAATAGAAGCAATAAAAATATATTTACTCTCTGACAGTATGTAACACAGATTTACTTGGTTAGAATGCAATAAATATTTTTTATTTTTGTGATGTTGTAAAGGACATGATCTCACAAAATAATTCTCCTTTTAAAGAGATTAGACTCTTTATGGTTAATGTCAGTGTTCACTACTACAGTAATTTACTACCTTCTTTTAAAACGTTTACCTCCTCATAAGATACTTTTTATCACATTTCATATAATTTTGTTAGTCCTTGTCATTATGTAGCTATTTCAGCTTCAGTAAAGGTTGGTTTGTTCAATAGGTATTACCCCTAAAGGATGCTACTTTGCCCAGCAAAAGGAAAATAATCAGTCATATAATTTTAAGTTAAAAATTTACTTGAGTCTGACTACTTTGAGATGTTATTCTGCAAACACAAGGAGGCAGGCTTTGATAAAAAAAACCAACAAAACAACCAAAACCAAAACCCTCTGATTAGTATCTCTAATTGTGCCACAGGTAGTTTGACTCAGAAGTTATTTTTTGAAAAGTTGTGAGGTTCGAGAGCTAGTTCTGCCTTCTGAAAACTTCTTTTTTTAGTGTTTAAAACAGGATTTTCTTTAATAGCTGTTGTTTCAGCCTTTCAGTAGTGTTGTTAAGACCTTCTCAAAGATGATTGTTAATTTATCTTATCCTTGTGTACTTACTGGCCATTGATGTTCTAATTTAAAAGTGCTGAGATGCTGCCTGTGACTTGTCAGAAAAGCATGAATGTTTCATTGTATATAACATCCTAACTAACACACAACAGTGGTTAGGTACCCAGTGAATGCAACTTGAAAAATTATTAGTCTTTTAGCTTCCATGTAGGTTTGTGATGGTTTCTACTTTAGAGACTGCTAAACATCAGAAAACATTGATGTGAGATCAGTCAATCTGATCTGTGTAAAAGAAGGTATGAAGAAAATCTACAGTTCTCAAATTCTTGAGTATGGAAATCCCTCTGAAGGATCTTACTGCTGTATTGATATTTCTGTTTCTGTGGGATCAAGCAGGAGAGAAAAGCAAGAGAACCAGGTTATTTTCCACAATTAGCTGACAGCTCTTGAATAAAAAGTCATTTCGTTTTTAACAGAAATACCCATCTCTTAAATGTGACTGGCTTTTTACTTTGAAGTTTAGTCAGCCATCCATGAAACAAGCTTCTCAACGGCATACCAATTATAAAACTCTATTCTTAATTAAAGGAGATACAAAAAATAAAGTTCATGATGTAGCTCAGAACTTGGAAATACAGTTACTGTGGAATTTTACAACTGAATTACTGTTATTTTTTAGATTCTTCCTAAAAGCAGATGACTAATAACAGACTTTTTTTTTTTTAATTGAGCTTTTAATTTATTCAACTTGTTCTTGTATCTTGATGTATTTTAAAGGACTAAGTTAGAACATGCATATTATTTAGAAGTATCAATGGGCATAAAAGTAACTTTCTTGCTGTATTTCACTACAGTTTCTTTACATACTGACTTAATTTAGCTGGGGCACTGTAGAATTGAAATGTATAAAATAATGTTATATAGCATTCATTATGAAATAAGATCAAATTCCTGAACTTTCCAGTTTGGTTTTTGGGGTTTTTTTTGGTACAAGCCTTACATAATCCATTTGTAAAAGTACGTTTTCCATATTCTCATACTACTGATGGCAGAATACTATTTAATGTTCTAATACTTCAAATTGTTGAAAGACTACTTGGAGATTACATACTGAATAGATTTAATCTGTTCTTTATTCAAGATAAGGTAATTGAAATGGTCAAGTATTTAAAAAGTAGATATAAATTTGTATCTAGTTATACAAATAGAGCTGTTTGTATTAAACTCCTAAAGTTCAATAGTATGGTGTAAATATACTAACATGCATTTTCCCACCATAAACATAACAGATTTTTCTGGATCTTTATTCAATTTGAACCTCTGGAAGTAAGATTAAGAATTTTTTACTGCCTGAGATTAGCTGCCTTTTGAGGAAGGCATATGTAACTGTTAGCATTCTAATTTGCAGGACCAAAGCCTTACTGAGTTTGAAAAGATTTTTGTGCATCACCTAGTCCAATCCCCTGCTCAAAGCATGATCACTAGTGCAGGTTGGTCGGGACTGTGTCCAGGCAGGTTTTGAATATCCCCAAGTCCAGAGACTCCACAGCTGCTGGGAGCAACCTGTTTCACTGTGTGATTATGCTCAGTAGAAGATTTTTCTTATGTTTAAATTATATTTTCTGTATTTTATTTGTATCCATTGCTTATTGTCCTTTCACTGGGCCCTACTGAGAATCCTCTGTCTTTGTCTTCCCTCTGCCCCCCTCCCCACATGAGGTATTTATGAACATTGGTAAGAGTCTTCTCTTTTCAAGACTAAACAGTCTCAGCCCTCTGCCTCTCTTGGTATGACCTATATTCCTAGCCCTTCATCTAGTTTGTAGCCTTTCCCATGTCTCTTGTACTGGGAGCCTGGCACCGGACCCAGTACTCCAGGTGTGTCACACCAATGCTGAGAAGAAAGATCTCCCTCAAGCTGCTGGAAAGTGCTTCTCTTAATGCAACCCTAGGTGCTGTTAGCACTTAGGGTCAGGAGCACACTTTTGTAACTTAGCTCATGGTCACACCCATCTGTGGTGCATTGATTCCCCTCACAGAGTAGTTTGAGAGCATAAAATAGCCTTATTTCAGTTTAAACTGGAGTGTCTTCCACAGGAGTGCTTCAGATTTGTGCTCTAAGTGCTACAAGCTGTTTTATCTTCATGACTTGGTCGTAAGACCATAACTAATCTAGAGTAGATGCCTTCTCCTCCTTTTGCCTTATGGAGATCTGTTACTATAAATCCTGCAGTTAAGGTAGTTTTTCTGTTTTTAATTGGAAATATATAATTTAATTAGACATATATACAAGCTTTGAAAAATACTAGTATTTTAAATATTTTGCAAAAGCTTAGAAACCTGTGAATTCCACATACAGATCTCCACATACAGATCTCTTACTCATATTTTATAAGACCAGAATTGGTCCTTCAGCCACAATGAAGAGTGGCAATGTAGAATATGGGGTCATTTCCTAGGAGTCATAAAAGATATTATTAGTTTTGTCATCTAACCTTAATAATCTTGTTTGCAAATGCACATTTTGTTTCACTTCTTTAGTTTCTTTACAAGTTGTTATTCTTCAAATAAAAATGAATTCTAATGTAATTTACTATGACTTTCAGTAATTTTAAGTAATGCATTTAACTTGAGATAGTTTGCACTTCACAGACTTTGCCTAACATGTAACATAAGCTTGAAATAATTATTTAGTATTTAGGGTTTTTTTTTCTTGGTTTGAGTATCTTAATTAAATTTGTTTGTTGTCTTTCCCCCAGTTTTGCCTCAGAATTTTGTTTTCTTGCATTTCTTCTTAAACTGATTTGACTAGAAAATAAATACTTGCAAGTAATTTGTTTTCTCTGGAATGTTTCACATTTCAGATTGATGCTGCCAGCCTAATATTTACCTTGTCTTTTGCCAGTTTCATTCAACATCATATAGTAAAGAGGAGATATAAGACCTTCAACATTCATTTGTCAGTGCTAGAAATCTACTCTTAAATGTCTTTGAATTCAGACAGCTTGGACTCAGGCATGTAGAAATACCATATATTTATGATCTGCATGCAGAAATTACATTAATGACAATACATTAATGTTTGTGAAAGCAAGAGTAACTTATTTTTCTTTGCAGCTGCATTGTTTATGAAAAGAAGCTTGCAGTACTTCCAGTACAGTCCAGTTTTGTATTCCGGCCGTTGTCCTTGTTGTAGCAAGCAGTTAGCAAACATTCTTCTGTCAGGGGTTGGACAAAGGGAAGAGGAAGATGTAGAATGTGAATAATAAATTGTGGTCTGAAAAAGCTTTCATCTCTTAATGAGAATCAAAATATGGCTTAAGTTTATTGCATTGGTTTTTGTTATCATTTAATGTCTATTTGTTATTGTCAAATGTCAAAAATATTCCAGTTTCTAATATTTTTTTTTTTCTATACTGGAGAATTAAATATGTGTGGGGAACAAGAACTGTGATCTTTTGATCCTGTTAGACAAGGAAAAAGAAAGATGGATAGCAGGATAGAATTTAGCAGATAGAATCAACCTATTGTGCATGCTTGCTGGCTGGAACTTTTCTCTTACTTGTTCTCCAGTATTTTTACTTGGCATGGAGTTAGTTTAAAATGGGAGTGAGGGGAGTTTCAGTTGTTATCCAAACATAAATCTGGAATAACTTACTGTATATTAGGAATGAATGTCTGGCACATACTAAAGACAAAATACTCACTCTGAAATTGTGCTGTGTATTAGCAAAGGAAAAATAACATGGTATTAAGTGACATAAATAAAAGCAGTGAAGTTTCTGTAAAGCTCACTGTATCATTCCATCCAGCACACCCACACTTAATATTTGTTGAACAAAGATTAAGGGCAACAAATCAAGACATAAATTTTGTAGTTTGGCAAAATATTTTTCTGAGAATGATTACTTGCCAAGTCTTTATGAATTTGAAGATAAATGTTCTGTCTGCAAGCTGAGAGCAAACCCTCTTTAAGTTAGCAATTGGCAAAACAGTTCTATCTTTGTGCATAAAAGATTAGAAGTGACTTTAGCTCTACTTCTAATATTAATTACTTAATTACTTATTACTAATTATTACTTCTAATATTAATTATTAATAAGTTAGACATTAACTTTGTTTATCCTCATTTACCTCCTCAGTGCTTTACATATATATTATTGTTGCTAGACATACGAAAATCTTTTTTCTACTTGATTTGGTTAAAGGGGGCAAAAATATAGATTGTTCCATCTGTTACAAAGACAATTGCATACAACAGGCTTTGAAAGAACCAATAACTGCATTCATCTGTTTGCAGGTGTTCCAGATCTTCATCACAAAACAGTGAAGAGAGATGAGAATTGCAGGTCACTTATTTCAAAGTTTACATTCTTCAAATACTTAGTTTAAGCTTTAAAAAATTAAAAAGTTTTTAAAGTTGTCTTTTTATATCAGAATATTCAGCAGCTTGACTTCTCATGGAGGAGTTTGGAGCAAATGGCTCCTGTAAACCACCTACTTGTTTAGTTTTACTGTGTATTGCTGTGGTCATTAGGGACATGGACTTTAAACGTTTATCAATGTATCAAAAGTTCTGAAGAGAATACTGAGGTTCTGATGTAAAATAGGGTCTCAAGTGCAGTATTTTTAAAAGGTGAAATAATGCAATTGTAACACTGAACACTAAGAATTTCTGTGGTGTCTGTATCATTCAGGAGATTAACTTAGAGTTGTAAGAAATGGAAACAGTTGCATTAAAGCAATTTTTTTGTTGTTGTTATTTAACAAATACAGTAATGCCACATTCCACTGCTTTTGCAATATTACAGAGACCAGAATAGCTGTATTTAAAATAATGCAATAATTACTACATTATTTTCAGTTATTTGGGGGAGTGGGTGGGTTAGAAACTGAACTCATTTAACAGCTGGCTTTCTCAGTGGATATGCTGGAGGCAGTAAATTTTTGGTCTGTTACTTATGAGTTCTTTGCTACTGAGATTCCTTGTCAACATAAACATGGAGGACAGTTTTTTGATCCAGTTTAAAGTTTAACTGATGATACTAACAGACAAATTATATTTTATTCATTGCCACTGAAAATTCAGTATTGAAGTGAATTAGCCCATTTCCTGAAATTCAAGCAGGACTTCACAGATTGCCTTCACTAAATCAAAAGCATATATTTTGAGTTACTATCATATTATACTATATTCACCTGTCCTGTGTTTGGGTAGGATAGGGTTAATTGTCACAATTTTCACTTGCCATAGGTAATATTTATGTAATCAACATGTATCACAGATATCACATGGTCTCACAGATAGCCTTCATGTAGAGTACTTGGGACATTTCAAATGTAGAACAGAGAGAAGGATCACAAAAGATGCAGAGATGGAAAAACTTGTGTCTGGAAATAAAGTGGTATTCTTTGCCATAGAACTAACATGTAATAATAATAATGCACAAAAAAAAAAGAAAATACTGTAACTAGTATTGACTTTCCTGCTGTCTTCAATAAAGCCAAGGGCTTACTTACAGTTTTGAGAGCCACTCATATATTGCTCTTCATACAGATAATTTCAAAGGTAAAATTTTAAAGCATTAAAACAATATATTTATTTCGGTAGATCCAAATACCAAATTATTTCTTTCTCCTGTCCTGTTCCTATCAGAGAAATCCCCAGTTCTTTCCATTTTTTAACTATTTCACTTGCCATCCCCTTGATATTTGTTGTTGATTGAGGTTTTCAACCTCCATGCTCCATTTTTGACCAGAGCAGCACTTATTAAAACAGTAAGTATGTTTAAATATACTTAACATCTCATTTGTCACTGGTGGGTTTCAAACTGGGGAGTGTACTTTCCTTCTGTGTCTTCAGTTCATAAACTAGTAACATAACAGTTCATAAACTGAAGCCGATGTTTCAGAAGCTGTGGTCTGGTAGGGTATCTTTTGAGTTTTTTGACCCACAGGTTGCTTTGTACTTCATTACAATCCAGTTGTTTCATCAGTAGTCTTTGATTCAAGACTCCCTTCCAGTGCTGCATGCTATTAGGTAGTGCTAGTAGCAGTCTGCTTTCTTGTTCACCTCTTCCTTGAAAAGGAGTAGCTTTTGTCCTTACCTCAGTGTTTGCCCTGTTATGCAGCACTCCTTTTAAACATATTGCTGCTTGGGAACAACTGCAAAAATTTGAACTTTGAAAATTCTTAAAAAATGCAGTAGACTCTTTTGTTAAGTGTGCTTTGACCTTTTACCTGTTCATAGGATGTTGCAGGAAATGTCCTTTCCAATTTATAAAGACACTGATACCTACTGGGGTTTGTTGGCTGGATGAGGGAACTGTCCTGTATATTCAGTTGTGTGGTACAGTGATGTAATTACTGTGACAGGTGGAACACATTTAATCTTAGCTCAGGTGACATTAATAGTCTGTAGGATGTCTGTGTTCTTTATAGAGCTGCTGCTGGAGCACCTTCATGTTTCCTTGACAGTCTGTGTATGCTTTAAATGTATGCCTTTTGATCTGGAATGACCTGAAGACTCTTTGGCACCTTGGCCCCAGGGTCTTTTGTTAGCAGGAAGGTGGTGTTGGTATGGAATGTTGCCTTGATGTTACCCACAGTGTAAATTTATCTATAGGCTAGAAAAATGTTTCTTTTCTGTAACTATTGTTCTTTGACCTGTGTTCTCTCTGTGTTCAAGACTTTCTCTGTTGCATTTGTTCATTGTAGTTCCTGAAAGAGTCTTCCAAGTTTTTCTCTGTCTTTGAAATCCTAAGAGAGGAAGGAGCTGGCTATAAAGCATACAGCTGTCACAGTTCTGCAAACTTATACCTTTGGATATGATTGAGGAAAAAATGTATGTTGATTTCACTGTTTAAATAGATGGTTTTGCAATAAATTTTGAAAAAAAAAAGCCACATATGGGTAACAGAAAAGTAACAGTTACAAATAAAAGGATCTTTTAATGATTAAACTGATCGTCAAGACTAAAGACATTTGTAAGATTTCCTTTTATATGGAAACGGGTTTTTTATGTAAATGAATTGCAGATATGAAGATGCATACTGCAGCAAGTAAGATAAATCTATATCTAGTAAGGGCTCAAGGTAATTCTAAGCAGCCCTAACTCTCATAAGTCTAGAATTAATTTACTTTCCTTTTCCACTTTACTTTTCCTCTGAAAATATTTGCTATTTCCATGTGTCAAAAAGAAAAAACTGATGTAGATGGCCCATAGGTCTAGCATGTTAATTCCTACGTTTTACATTAAATCATAACATGAAATGTGTTCATGGAAGCTTACAATCAAATATATACTTAAAAAATCAGTGTAATTGAAGATTGTAAGCATTAATCATAGAATCTACACACAAATGCAGAATGATTCCGTTACTTCTCATCCTGTCTCTACACTCCCCATCTTCCTGGTAGGCCCCTTCTGAGTACTGGAAAGCCACAGTAAGGTCTCCCTGGAGCCTCTCTTCTCCAAGCTGAACAACCTCAGTTTTCTCAGTCTGTCCTCACAGGGGAGGTACTCCAGCCCCCTGATAATCCTGTGGCCCTTTTCTGACTTTCTTACACTGGGGGCCACAGAGCTGAGCACAACACTCCAGGTGGTGTCGCATGAGAGCTGAGTTAATGCCTTATCATATGATTACAGTATTTTAATTTGCCATAGACTTAAAACTCTAGATATAAATCTATCTTTTGTGTTTGGATTTCTTAGAAATATAATTTCAACTTTACATGTGCTGGTTTCATAGTTTTTAATATGAATAAGTCAGTGAAAATAAGGTGAGCTTAAGAGTATATGTCACTTATTAGCTTATTATGAGTGTTGTCACTGGATGAAGCCTACATCTCATAGAACCTAAATAGCAATTCTTGTTAAAATTGCTGGTTTTCATTTGCCAAGGTCAATTGTCATTCATAGCTTTTATTAATCTTGAAGTTTCACATTAACTTGATGCTTTCTGAAAACATGAATACAAAGGTGCTAGGTTGTTTTATGAAATGTAGAAGTAGAAAGGTGCTGGAGTGCACAAGTATCTTATTTATTCTTTTTTTGGTCTTTAAGTGGTTGAGCAATCCAACAGCTTTAACATTCAAAATTTTGTAAACTTTGTAATCCCAAATAAAACATGTACACTTTCTGGTTTGAATAATCAATTTTATATGAAATGTGTGATGCTACTTTTAAAATACAGAAAAATGAGTTAAATAGTGATGCTTACCAGTAGAATGTAGGTAAGTTGTGTAGTGAGAGATATAAAAGGCAGACAGACTTTTGAGTATATAGTGCTTTCTGCAAGCAAGCATCAGGATAAGTGCATTTGGAAAACACCTGTGTTATATTTGTGTTTACTGAGATAATTTTAAGGGGAAAGTCTGTTTCTAGTTTATGAAGAGTTGTTTGGAAGGAGAGAGATAGTAAAGCTGTGAAGCGAGTGAGGATCACTTGCAGAACTGTGTCCTGCAGGAAGAAGAATGTTGGGATATGCCATAATAACTGTCTCAGTAATATTTGGTAGAGTTACAGCTTTTAGTTCTTAAGCTCTGTATTTGAAAGTGTTTCAGAGGACTCCCTTGGGGATCAAGAGTTAGTGGAATAGCTTTTTTTTTTGGTGAAAAATATTCCACGTGTGGATACTCTATGTTTCTATTTTTTTTTTTTCCCTTCTCTGTGTGTGTTAATCCTTGTAAATAATAGTTGTTTGATTTTACTCTAAATTTCTCTGAAGCATAGAGTTCTGCCATGTGTGTATATAAAAATACCTCTGTGATAGTAAAAAGATAATTTTAAATCAGATTATGTCATTCATTTTCCAGATTATATTAAAAACTGTTGGTCTTACTTGCAGGGAAATCATAACAGTCTGTCTTGTCTCATTTAAAGATCACATTTGTGTCTTGTGTCTACTGATGTTTTGTATGTGTATACATGAAGGTAATACATGCTTA
Organism: Corythornis vintsioides; assembly: GCA_025447755.1. Classification (NCBI taxonomy): domain Eukaryota; kingdom Metazoa; phylum Chordata; class Aves; order Coraciiformes; family Alcedinidae; genus Corythornis; species Corythornis vintsioides. Next base: position 50,446 of record JAOEGS010012427.1, on the reverse strand, counting down.
ATTCCATTTGTTAAACTGGAATTTTAAAGTTAACTAGTTGCTGCTACTTGAAGCTCCATTTTTGAGATTTATCCGTGCACTTCATATGTATATGTAAGTCATATGAAAATTATTCAGGTATAATTGGGGATAAAAATCAACTTGAAGTTCCTGTTTGAGAGAGTTGCAAACGAGTGATGATTATGTAATATTAAGTGCTTTTGTAAATAATAATAGTGATGCAAGCATCAGTCTGAAATCAGCAAGAATATTCATTGTGAAAAGTAAAGCATAAATCTTAGGAAGGTATCTCTGCAGGATGAATGTATGTAGATTTTACTGTTGGTGCCTGCTAGTCCTACAGTAGTACCCAAACTACAAGATGAGTTAGTCTTTCAGGTGGGGGGGCAGGGGCGAGCATTGCTGCATTTGCTTATGGGTTTTGCCTTAGATAATCACTTACTTGGTTTTTGTGTCTTCTGTCTCCCTTAAAGGTCGTTTGTATGCAATGCAGACAGGGATGAAGATTGATAGTAAAACTCCAGAATGCCGTAAATTTTTATCCAAACTTATGGATCAATTGGAAGCTGTAAGTAGCATGTCTTGCTCTCCTTGAAAAATGATTCATGTTGTTACTTTAATTTTTATTTAAATTTCTGCAAACAGTACCTTTTATCTGTTACTATTGTAGTAATATTGAGCAACTATTCTTTATGCACACATACTGTATAACTTTAAGTTGTATGTAATAAATTGATGGAAGATTTGAAAAGAGAGAAATCTCAATGTGTATATGTATGTTATATACATGTGCATGCATATAAATATATATATGCATGCACAAACAAGTGAAATTTTGTATATAGCAGACATTTACCATAAGATTTTGTATTGACAATTGAAAATTGTCTAATTTACAAAATGAATTACAATATTTTATTCATATTCTTATGAGGTCATAATTCATTACAAAATAAATACAGGAGTTCTAGAATAATTTTTTTTATCACTTTTGATTTCTTGAAGACTGAGAGTTACTTTCACTGCAGTAGGACTGGCTAGTCTTGTCCTTGGGTGCTTTTGACATTTTTGACCTAGACCGTTGTACCCAGGGTGTTTTTTTATATATACTCTAAAAGAGAAAGCATTCTCTGTTAGAGATTAGGGATCTTATACTGTTAATTTTTGTAAGCACAGTCTTATTTGTGTGGGTATATCTATGCCACACTCTTTTGAGTGGACCTGATAGTATTAAAAGGCAAACAACCTTAAATAGAACAGCATTGAACAAAGATAAAGTTATTGTATAGATGGTCAGTTTAAGTTCCAGGAGCTATGTTCATATGCTGTAGTTTTCAGTGGCCTCCAAGGAAGTAGTGTGTGGATTTTTAAAGTTTAAGTGCTCATTTGGAAGTAGAATATAACATTGAAAAATGAAGCAGTAGTTCTTTTTGTCTTCAGTATTAATGATTCCATCTAAAATCTAGTCCTAGCAATGCCTGAATAGTTTGTGTGAAACTACTGGAACAGCTTTCAGTTCTTCAGAAGAAAATGCAACAGGAAACATTTGTCTTTTTGCTTTATACATTTCTCTCCTTGCTGTGTTTTATCTCTGTTTCTTAGCAATGGAAAATCCAGTATAAAGTGACTTCTTGGTGTATTTCATCAAATCTTGACATTTTAATGGGTCTGGTTTTAATTTTTAAAAGAAAGGAGAGGTGGCTGAACAGATGACTGAAATATTTTGCTAAGGATTGTTAAAATTTGTTAGTTCCCTCATAGTACTGCAGCAGCTAATCTGTCTACACTCTCTATCCTTTTTGTTTCAAATCTGGAATGACTAGAAAAGCAGCAAACCCCCATGTTTTCATCTTTCCATGGCTGATAAGATTGTATGACAACTGATACTCAGGTATTGAAGTTTCTTCTACATAGCCAAGTAGTGGAAGGATGGAGAGAGCACTTATAAAGCAAACCTAATACAGCATTTTGGGGGCTAAATTGACAAGCTGGACCCTTGGAGTAATTTAACATCAGCCATTATCAGTCTGCCCTTATCCATCAGGGGGCACAAAGGGTGCTGCAGGACTGTGCTAAACATTTCTCAGGGTTCCTGTGTGTTGCTGTTGCTGATTAATTTGAAAGTTAAGACAAAAACTTGCACACAATTCTCACCTTTAGAGTAGCAAAGAATAGAACAGTGTAGATATATCTGGAAATTACCAGAGGTGTTAATCACAAGAAAATGAATAATATTCCAATTATGCAAAGTAATTTAAAATACTGATTTTTTTTTTTATCCAAAATGCATATTTCTGTAAAAAAAACAAAATTTTATATATGACTGTTGTTTTGTTTTTCCAATATGTAACTGTTACATTTAAATGTTCTTAGTAAAATTAAACAAAATTTTAGATTCAAATTATGAATCATCATTTAAAATATCAGAATTGTTGTACTGAATCATAGATTGTATGAAGGGTAATGTAAAAAATAAACAGCTTGGTTAATTTTAATATTTTTAGAAGCATATGTAACAGGGCCATATATGCAAAAATTACTTTTGAAATCATCTTCATTGGACATCAGATCAAAAGCATAGTGATAAATTGCTTTCTGAGCTTTATATGTACATATAGACCCATGAAATATGCATAAATAATTTTCTTATTCAGCCTCAGTTGTAAACTCCATCTCAGTTGTATCTCGAAACTTGCAAATTGTGATATGCTCACAAAACAAAACAAAACAAAAACAACAACCAACTAAACTTTGTAAAACACTTTTTGAAAATTGTGTAGAGTATATGCTTGACAAAAAGTCTTCAAACGTAAATTTCTATTGGGAAAAATGATATTTCACAACTGAAATCAAGTAACTTTTCTGGCAGCATTCTATGTATTAAATAGTTGGCAGCAGTCTAAAAAATATGGAAATGCATCCTGCATGATTAAATTTTCTTCACACGCACAGTGAAAAATAGCTGCTGTTCAGAGATTGTTTTTAAAACTTCTGGCAAAATAAAGGCTGAATGTTAGTATCATGCAGAGTTCCTGTTTTTGTTCTCTAAGGATAACCTGAGATTTCCTTATGTGCAAAAAGTAAGCCTATTCAGAAGCTGTAAATCCACCTGTTGTAACTGTTAGAAGGGTATTTGCTTTACTGATTTTTATTAGAAAACCTGAAGATTCTTGTACTCTAACATCTTTGAAAAGAGGTATTTGAATTGCAGTACACTGCTTACACTGAAAATTCCAGTAAATCCATAGATCACTAGGCTGGTCAAGGCAGAGTTCAGACACTTTAAAGATGTAATGAATTGCAGTAAAACAACTGTAAAAGAAAGAAGAAACATGATTGCTGTGAACTACAGCATGTGTTACTTTACTGTATCAATTGAATTGTGTTCAATCCTGACACAAGCTTCAGAGTGCTTGGTCTTTCAGATAGTAAAAGGAAAAATAACTATAGCTATTTCTTCAAAATATTGTAATAAAGTTTATTTTTAACATAGGGGTTTTTTTTGTTGTTTGTTGGTGTTTTGGGGGTTTTTTTTAAGTACTTTGTTATTGAAGACAGTATTCAGTGCTACTTGTTCATAATACTTCTCCCTCCAAAAGAATGTACTTTAATATGCTGATTTTAGCATTTATTACATTAAAAGCTGGAGATTTGTAAAATAATTGAAGTGTATGTTGATTCTTTTTAAAATTTTACTTTGTCTAAATCAGCTGCTTCACATGTTTGAATTAGGTTGTAGAATTGTTAGAGTCTAATAATGTAATGTACTTTTATCAACTTCTTTCAGATGAAAAAGCAGTTTGGAGATAATGAAGCAATTACTCAGGAAATTGTTGGTTCTGCTCATGTGGAGAATTATGCTTTGAAAATGTTTTTGTATGCAGACAATGAAGACAGAGCTGGGCAGTTTCATAAGTAGGTGAAAATATTTGGGTTTCTTATCTGAATTAAGGTACTGGTCAAGACATTTAAATATCCAGACTCTTCAATTTGACTGGAAGCAAGAACTGAGCTTTAAAACTTTCATTTCTCTTTCAGAAACCTTGATTTGTTAGTATTTGTCTCACATTAGCTGGTATCATCCTTCTTGTGTTCTCACCTGCTGGCAAGCCTTCTAAAACCCCAGGCTAATATTGAGTTAGACATCAAGCATGTTTTAGTTTCTACTGTCAAGGTATATTAAAATAGTTGTTATAATACATTATTTGATTTGACATACAGTTACTACAGCATGCTGATGGCTTTTTCTAAAACAATATAGGATGTCCTGTGTACTATATTGAAATTTGCATACTAGAAACTAAGTGCAGAACACATGACCAGCTTTAAAAATACCAAAAACTTTCTTCATTGTTAGAAGACTAGCCAGTAAATTGATAAATTTAAATCTTGTGACATGAGTTCTGTAACATCAGATTAATAGAAAATAAATTAGTGATGACTGGCTTGAGATAAGCCAGTGTTATCTAAAATGCCAACTTATAAAATGAAAGGCTGACATTATCAAGTTAATGAAAAGTTTACTTTTTTACAGAAACATGATAAAGTCCTTTTATACTGCAAGTCTCCTGATAGATGTTCTAACAGTATTTGGGGAACTCTCTGAAGAGGTAAGTATTAGAGATATCAATGCATTATCATAGTGCTTTTCCTAGCACAGGTACAAATTACCCATTTAGTTCTGTAAAGTTGTATTTATAATTTGTGAATGTAAACTTCAAAGAATATAGCTTCTAATTGTGTAGTTGGATACATGTTAGTAAGTCATAAAGACTTGTGCTAAGTATTTCAAATAAATTCTATATGTGAAATATTAGACAACTATTATCTGTTAGAAGATGCATCATGAATCTATGAATCATAGCTGAAATATCAGTTAGAAATTTTAAGTCTGATGACTACTGTGGGACACAAAGCATTACCTTGAGCAAGCAGGGAATAATGTTGCAAAGTTCCTGGCTTTTTCTACCTGCACTTTTTTCACCCTGCAAGCAAGAACTTTCGTGGTAGTAATTGAGGTGAAACCATGTACATTTATAGTTAGAATAGATATTGTTGAGCTTGCAACAAACGCCACTTTTTAAAAGTTAACATGTTAAATTAGAAGAAAGTGAATTTACTTCATAAAAAATGGATTGCTATCTGGCCATTAGGACATGAATGTTTTCATTAAAAAAAAAATCTACTGAAGTAATTAAAATAGTGCTCTTTATGGGAGGTAATCTTAAAATTAAACAAATACTCCAGAGTTACCTGAACAAGTTCATGATTATTTATATTAATAATTAGAAGCAAACACCAGAATAATCAGACCATTCTAGTAGGTGCATGGTCAGCTGCTTTCTGTTACTCATTCCTAACAGAATAATTAATCCCTGATATAGAAAAGTAGCTACTCTGAATAAAAGTATTCCTTGTTCTGAAAATGAAAAGTTAAATTTCTTTGCTAAATTAGCTGAATGAGAAGCTGAAATTGAAAATGTGATAGTGTAGTTGGTAACTTCTGGCAAGGAAAAACATAATCTGAGAAAACTTGGCCAAGTGTTCTTGTAAGGTTCTACATGTTCCATAGTGGGAGACTATGAGTTTCCAAACCACTTTACCTGTGACTGTTACTGTTGAAATTCAAGTTCACCGGTGCCTCACAGGTGACGATGTAATTGTGAAACACACCATTAACCTGCATTTTTTGCTTGGCCAAATTATTCCACTCATCCTTCCTCATTTCTCATCTCTGTTTATCTTCAGCCTTGTTCCTTGAAATACAACACCTCATAACTGTTAGAACTAGTTACTTCTCATACAGCTTTTGACAAAGTAGTTCATTTCCATAATAGTTTAAGCTTTCTCATAAAAAATTGAGAACTCTTCCTGGATTAAAAAACATTATTTTGACAGTCCCAGGAGATATAAAGTGGCCAAACATAACTTCATGTTTTGACATATTAAAGTTGTACCTAAGAACAGTAAAATATGTTTTAAAAAATTAAATGGAAAATCTCAGAATAGTTGAGATTCTGATATACATTTCAATCACTCAAGTTTTATGAAAGAACTTATGAAAACCCAGGTGTAATTTTTTTTTCTCCATTCCATTTTCTCAGAAGCTGAAAATCATGTTGAGATCTTCTTCAAATACTGAAGTTGCTACCACATTTTTTTAATTGCAGACTGTTACTGTGGAAAAGGAAATGGATTCAGAAAAGCAAACAGCACATTAGCTTCTTCCTGTTAATGCTTCATATCAATGCAATTTCAGAAGATGAGACTTGTCAAAAAATTATATTGATTTGTCAATATAATTAGTAACTGTTTGAGAAGTAGCAATATTTTTTTCTAATAACTGAACTATTAAAATTATCATTAACAGTTTATTTAAAGTCATTATTATAATCCCTTGATCTGCAGGTAGTTTATGTGTTGCTAAAGTCCATCATCTGATTTTTAGCTATGTTGTGAAGGTATTAAAATACACTATGTCCTAGAATGTCACACATACCACATTAATCTGCAAAACTTTATGTATTCATGCTTATAAATAAATTTTTTAAATTTAAAATACTGTAATTAGAAAAGATTTTATTTCACTGGTCAGCAGATCTGTCATTTTTAAGTTTCAGAAATTTAAAGCTGAAGTAAAGAATAATATAAGTTTATGGAAACAGGAAGTTTTCTTCATTTATTTCACATCAGTAATTATTACCCAGTGTTTTGGCTTTCCCACTAGCTGGTCCTGGCATAATTTATTTCCTTTTCCTGTGATGCTGCACTAGTTGAAGATCTGCACATTTTCCTTTCATACTGAAATCCTATTAGAGCTGTTCTTTTTACATTTTGATTCACCTATGAATTTCACATGTTGTTTATCTTTAAAGGGGTGTCAAACAATAGCAGAGAAAGCAGTTCAGTTTTATAATATCTTCTCAGCATGGAAATTCCAATTATTTTTCTGTTTTGATTTCACTGATTTGCAGAAGTGAGTGGTTAAAATGGCTTGCCTCTTTCCCCAGAATGCCCAGCACAGGAAGTATGCCAGGTGGAAGGCAGCATACATTCATAACTGCCTGAAGAATGGAGAGACTCCTCAGCCTGGGCCTATTGGAATGGAAGGAGAGAGCTTTGGTATGTCATTCCCTTTCCCTTGTAAAAGAGCACACAGCTGAGCCAAGACTAAAATGGTGGTATGCAGTAGTTCTGCAGGGAGCACCACGCAGGAAGCACAGCTCCCCTGGTCAATGTTCCGTTCACGGTGGACTGCCTTCTACTTTTTTTTTTTCCTGCTTTTCCTAATCCTATTTAACCTGACTATTTGATTGACTTACTTAATATTCCTCCCCTTTTTTCCTCCCCATTTCCTCTCTTCTCTGTAGTGGAGTTTATTATTTTGAATGCATGTGTTATCTGAGAAGGAATTTTCACCTTTGGGCCAGAACCACATGTTTGTTTAACACTACTCATAGTCCTCCTTTTAAATGTGTTTTGTAAAGTTATGATCCCTTTGCCAGTTTATCCTTTCTAAGAAGTTGAAAATAGTTTCAGAAATTATTTTCTCATGGATGAATTCGACTTCAAAGCAAACTCCTCCTAATTGTGAGACAGCCCCTTCTTCCCTGTATAATAATATGGTTTTCAAAACTAGTTTATGGCTTACTTTTTTTAGATTGGATTCCTTGATGCTTTCTCAATCATCCCCCTTTTCCTTGTGTTTTTAGTTATCTGTGTGTTCTGACAATTCTGTATAGGATTCTTTGAAGTTACCTCCTTAACCATTAGGTAAAAAGTAGTGATTTCTAGGGACACCCACTTAACAAAATGAATGTTTATCACAGCAGGTTGTTTTAAACCTACCAATTTCTAACTTTTACTGTCCTCTATTTAATGCACTTAAACCTGTCTAAACTTTGCTGCTAATTAAAGTCTTGGCTCTTCAGTGGCATCTTTCACACTTAGACCTTTTTAAAAAGAGAAACCAGATCTGTGAGTAGACACAAGATCACCTCTCCACAAAGTAACAGAACACATAAACAGGATCTCTTACAAGAGCACATAGATCACATTCTGAGAAAGACATCTGCATTCTCTTATTTCATTATGTGTATTTTTACTAGAAATAAGTAGTCAAACTAAAGCTGCCATACTATTAATAAATTTTATAAATGTTACTCCATTTCTAAAGTATAGATCTGCAGACTTCACAGATAAATGCAGTTTCTGTGAAGTCAAACAAAATAATGTACAAACTTTTCTTGTTGCACTCCTGAAACAGGTAATAGTATTGCTGTTCTGTGTATAAATTGATCGTTTTTAAGTTATTGACAAAAAAATTATTCATTTCTCAAATAGATCAAAATATAAATGGCATATAACTGTTAACTTCCAAAATATTTCCACCCATTTACTTTTCCATTGTTTGCAGTTTTTCTATGCTTAATGCTTCATGAATGTTTAATTCTTTATGGATTTCACCAGTTGCTTTTCATAGTGATCAGTTTAATTAATAAAGGGTCTCTTTGTTTTCCTCCCCAGTCAGCACAGAAGCTTGAAATACAATTTTTAAATGTGAATCTCTAATGGAAATAAAATGTCTTTGAAATTGATTTAATTATTCAAATTAAACAAATTGTACATAGACAGTAACCTTTGTATAAGTCTTCATATACCTAATGAAACAACTAAGAACATTAAATTATTTCCCCTGAGCTAGTATACGAGACTTTGTGGCTTGAAAAATGTCACTTGTGTTGATGCTCATTTATCTCTTGATTAAATATAGTAAAGCTATATATATATGTGTATATATATAAAGAATTAGTAAATAAATCTACAATGCAAAAGAGACAGAACTTAGTATGACTTTTATCTGACTTGTAGAGCCACCTTGTAGAGTTGACTACATAAAGTTTTACAAACATGTGTTAACACATATGAACCATATATTTACATATGCACATACACACAAATATACCCACCCACATAACAATTTATCTGGTTTTTGATTGTTGTGGGTTTTTTTCTTTCCATTTATTAATGTTTGGGGTCTGTACATGAGTCTTGTGTGGATTTTGAAGTCTGAACCTGTAATTTCAAATGTGTTACAAATAGGCTTGCCATTTTCTGCACACTGCCTGTATTTTACATATGTTAAAACATTAGAACTCTGGATCCTCTTCTGGTTCTTAATCTTTTCATCATGCAACCTCATATTTTGAAGCTTCTTTCCTGTTGCTCTATGAAGAAAGAGGAGGCTGGGCATGACCTACTGTTCATATAAAGATTAAATTTCCAGTAAGGTACAGCATTCTATTCCACTTCATAGACACTAAGTAATTCTTTAGCAGAAGCCAAATTTACAGCAGTTATTACAATTGGTAGTGTGAATTCATGAATACTGTTCCTTTCATTACCAAGTTATGTCTATACATGCAATTAAAAAGGATACAAATACTGTGAGATAAAATTTTCACATTCTTACTGATAGGGAGCTTGCAGTATCTATAATTTGACAATATCTTTTTATTTGTTGAACTGTAGTAAGACAATTTTTCACTCGCTTTTGTTTTCTCAGCAATTAAAAGTACTTCTTGACTATATTTGGAAGTGAACTCTGTAGCATAGGTGTTAAAATGTTTTATTCAACCAAGACAAAAAATGTATACAAATTATTTTTTATTAGAGGAATCAGTTAAAAAAGTGTCAATTCTTGCTTTGTGTGTTGTAAGAAGAAAAGCAGCATTGTTTGAATGTATGACTGGACCTTTCTCATTCCTTTTTGCTTGCTCATTTTCTTCCTTCCCTTGCAAGTGGAAAAAGTCTGTTTAAACAAAGTGAAACTAGGTCTCTGTAGCTTGACAAATTACCATTTTTTTCCAAAGTGATCTTTTCTTTCTGTATCTTGAAAACCATACTGTAATGTTTGGAGATGTTTTTACAGTAAGACATAGACAGACTTCATACATTTTTTCTCTTGGATTTATAGATGCTTTTGTCAGGATGCCACTATGGAAACCTTAATAATGAAATGGTTGATTTATTAATGCAATTGGAATATAAGTCCTGGAGTACACATAAGGGTCACTTAGCAGTAGCCCTAGGTCACTCGGCAAGATTTAGGCTAACAGATTTAGAAGTCTGAAATGTTATTTCAAATATGAAAAGAAGTTCCTAAATGGTCATGGTATAGCCATAGTAAAGTACATTAACTATCACCACTTCCATTACAATATATAGTATGAATTCTACATTTATATTACAGATTTATAGGAAATCTTTATAGTCCCAGTTAGTAGAAACAAGAGTGTATAAAAAGTGGGTGGATTTTTGAGTCCTTTTCTCAGTGTGGTGGGGAAAAAAAAAAATTGTTCCAGTACAACCATATATTGTACATGTTTTAGCAACATCTCAAGCTAAAGAGAAACAGTATAGCAGAGAAAGAAACTGTTTTTAAAAGTAATGTTTTTATCGTTTTAATTCTCTGGACTCCTATTTTTAAGGAGTTTAAAAACAGTTAAAAATTAAAAAAAAAAAAAAAAAAATAGGAGTCCAGAGAATTTGAGGAGGCTGGACTCTGTAAAAATAAAAATTATGCTGGTTTTGAGTGCTCTGGACTGCTGAAGATAAGTCAATATCAGTGCTTCCTTACACCAGACAAGAGAATACCTTGAGAATGCTCTATTTATATGAAAGTATCCTTGGACAGCTGGTTATGGAGCCAGGGATATAGGCCTTATTCCAAAAAGTCTTGCCTTCAATAAATAAAAAATAATTGTAAAACAAACAAAAAAAACCCCAACAAACAAACAGTCTGGATATTCTGTAGCTCTGAAGAAAATCTAAAGAGCACATGGATTCATGATGCTTGGATCCAAGCACAAAGACTGATGAGGTTCCAAGACAAGAAACTCATCTGGGCCTGAAACAACAGGAAACAATTGTGTCACTGTTTCACAGACTACTATTTCAGCATCCTTAAGCAAATTGAAAGGAACTTTAAATTCTGTGTTATTACTGCTTTATGATAATTTCTCCAACTTTTACGGTGTCCATTCCCATTCCCTGTAAAGATTTTTCAATAACAATATGGATGTTTTAACCACAGACCTTAAAAACAGTTTGTTGAATTAATTGTTCTTTTCCAGCAGCCCAAGATCCTTTTATTTAGCACTACTGTTAAAAGTCTTCACAAATACTGCAAGTACATACCTCAAATGGCTCTAATACTTCAATCTTTGATAAAGAATATTTTAAGTATTTACTTTGCAAAAAGAATAGTTACTATGCTTTGATGATATTTGGGCCCTTTAAAGTCCTAAGAAGAGTTAATTTAAACAAAGCTACTTTTATGTTTAATGCAGTTTAACCTTTGGCAATTGCATAATGAGCAAATCAAACAGTTGAGCTTGATGTTTTGATACATATACCTGATTAAAAAGAATATTGCCCATTTGTGAATTTGCCTCTTAATGTATCACTTTTAAGGGTTGTCAGTGCTTATAATGCATTTTTTGGTTTGGTTATTTTGTTGTTGTTGTTCATAACATTGCCATGCTTTAATCATTTGAGTTCATGCATCTTCCATGGGCAGTGCACTGCACTTTCATAGGAGTGACTAGATACCATGAACTGTGCAGTGAGGAACTTTGAAGCTGAAACTGGGAATGCCTTGGAGAGATGATTGAGAGGTAGTGCAAGACAGAGATACATGGCAAGGGGTTGTAGGTATGGGATATGGAGTTCTGGTGAAGAGAAATCAGAATGGGACCATAGAGCCAGATAAGGGCAACAGGAAGCTTCGGGAAGCAAAATAAAGAAATGCATTAACCGCTGAAGTCTGGGCAGTTCCTTTCAGGTAATTTCTCTTAGTTGAGATACTAAGTACAGTGAAAGCCCATTTCTTACCACTTCGTCATTCTCAGAAGTGGCTTTATATTTTGTACAACAGATGCATTTTTTTTTTTTAGCTAGCTTTTGTGCTAGCTTCAGACAGATGCCCAGCATGGAAAATCCAACCTTACAGCTACAGTTTGACCAAGCTGCAGTTGATAACAGTGTTACATGTAAACTCAGACAGCCTTCCCTTTCAACAACGTGGTGATTGTCATGCATAACAATTTCATTAATGTTACATTTAGTAAATCTCTGGAATTTTTTTAAACTGCATTTTATTTTTCTGTGTTTTAAAATGATTTTTTTAGTTAACACCAAAACCACTGAAAAAGTACAGCACTCAACCAGTAGCTTATACCTATCATGTTATTATTTAAAAGGTAACATAACCAATGTTTACTTTTAAATCTCACTTTTCTTTCCCGAGATTTAACACATTTAATTCTACTCCCATTCATGTTACCCACATGATACTGCAGTATGAGCTACTAGCAAAAAATGAATCAATGCAAAAATCTGGCACGTTATCTTTTTTTTTTTTTTCCAGAAATCTGCTAGATGTTTGTTTGCATATGTCAGAAATAGCTTCATAAAACCACAGCTTGGTTGCAGCAAGTAAAAGTCATTTTCACAAGAGTAGCTTATAAAACACAGAACATGGTAATATTTTTATATTAAATTTTGCTAGCAGTGTTTGACACACATGACAGAACTTTGCTTCTAGGTTTCTTTGCTTTTTATAAATAAAGATCCTTAATATTAGGCTGTCAATTTGGGGGATATGTGAATTTGTTCATTAGTACTTGGATGTTCTGAAAGTAAACTACAACTTTGCAATATAAAGCAAAAATATATTAATTATCTGTGTAGTTGTTAAAGTCCAGTAAAAATATCCTAGCAACAATACTGTTGATTTTACTCCACATTATAGCCTTTTATAGTAGTAAATAAGTGTGTGAATTGAAAAGTGTTTGCTCCATTTTAGTAAAGAGAGTACCCCAGCTCTTTCTGGGAGAAAAAGGGCCTTACCTGGGAAAAAAATCTGATACTTGTGATAGTAGACTGTTTAATTATTAAGCAGTGAAGTTGTTTGCATAATAGCTAATCTTGAAGATCATTGTGAATTTCATAAAGTAACATGTCTTTTGCCAGCTCTAGAGACATGCAAATCTTGTGCTAGTTTTGCACTCTCAAGAACTGGCTGTTGACAGAGCTATTCCCAAAGTTGTGCTCAAGACACCTGACATTATAGAGACAGGTAAACACTTATACAGTTAAAGAAAATTAACTTTCTTAAATTGATCTTAGATTACTGCATATTCCTAGTATCTTGTTCAAGTACTGTGGATGCAATACATGGGATTGTACTAATGAGATATATTGCTTATATTCAGACTAGTAATGAAATGATCATTCAATTTAACCAGAAGAGATCTTTTAAAATATGTGAGTTTCTAAATCTTTTTCCTGTGGTATTTTGCTTTTCACTTTGTCAAATCAAACATAGGTGGGTTGGATTGAGAATTATTTTATGGTGATAATTTTTCTATTAAAAAAAAATTGAAAGGAGATTTTTAAAAGAAAGTCTAAAGTGTTTTTACAAAAGAGTTTCAGTAATCCTGTTTTCTGCGATCTTGGCAGATGCTGAAAGGGAAGAAGCAGGGTCGTCTTCTCTCCATAGCGGAACAACTCAACCGCCATCAGCATCTACGTATGAAGCTAACAACGTACCAACTACCAACTACACTGGCATACATATACCACCAGGTGCCCATGCGCCAGCCAACACTCCAGCTGAAGTACCTCATAACACAGGTATGTCTAAATCACACTGAAAAAAAATCATGCTTTCACTGAAAGGCAAATTCCAGCCCTCCTTCTGTTACATATAAAGTAAAACAGTGTATGTTTTATGGCAGAAACAGCTTCATAAATCAGCATTGTAAAAATGCCATTGGAAATATTTTTTTATGGTTTTTGAAATCATAATTCATATTTTGGAGCACTTTGACAGACAAGATAGATGGGCTGAAAGAGTGAGTACTCCTGCAGACAGAATGGTTTTTGCATGTCTAGAATCATGCATTGCAACATCTATACTGTAAAGCAGTATAGAATCTTTCACTTGATAAATTATATTAATTAATTAATTCATTAATTCATGCTTAGCTTTCCCTGTGCAGATCAACTGCTGTTCATGTGGTAACATACCCAACATAATATTGAAACTGTTAAAACAACACTGACAGTCATGCCTGATGTACCATTCATACTTCTATTTGATTTATGCTTCTTTTCCCATGCAAGCACCCTTTAGCATGATTGACATAAAACAATATTATTAATGGAAATTTTGTCCCTGCTATTAAACATATTTTCTCCTACATACTTGTTCTTATTCTGTGTCATTTTTTGACCAAAACCAAGGTCTTAAAACTTCACGGCTCTTCCCAGGTGCTGTATTAAAAAATATATATATTTTAAAATAAATTATTAAATGATCTGTGAATACAACTTTACCTCATGTTACCTTTTCATTATGATGTTTAATAAAAATAAAAAATAGTAAAGCTCTTGATTTTAATCCTGATGATCATTTGATTGTTCAGATAGTTTTGTATTATAGTACATATGAGATATTTTAGCCTCTCCATTTCTTTAACTTCCTCATTTTTAAAATGTTTTACCTTATGAAAAGTTCAGGATGCTCTTTTTTTTCAGCTTTATCAAGGGGAAATCCTTCAGATAGGTGGAGTTTTTTGGATCTGGGAGGGGGAGAGTGTTGGTGTTTTTTACACTCAGCCTAGATAACGTTTAGCTCTTTAATTTTACAAGAGCTATAAAATATGGAATATATACCTTTTTGGAATACATTAATTATTTGTATTACTTACTTTTAATGGCATTAGCCATTTCATGAAATAACAGTTAATTTATACAACTGATTTTACCATCTTCTTACATAGCAGGTGTTGTAGAAATAATTGAATGTTAGTCTGGTAACTACATCTGGTAACTAAGGTTTAGGGAAAACACAAGAAAAAACATTTTCACAGTGAGAGTGACAGAGCTCTGGAAAGGGCTGCCCAGGGATATTGTGGAGTCTCCTTCTCTAGAGACATTCAAAATCTGTCTGGATGTGTTCCTGGGTGACTTGGTCTAGGTGATCCTGCCTTGGAAAGGGGGTTGGACTAGATGATCTTCTAGGTCCCTTCTAACCCCTAACATTCTGTGATTCTGTTATTCTGTGGTATGTTCTGGTCATACTGCAAAAATGCCATTTTGGATCAGTACAAATGAGAGTGGCTAAAATGTGAACACAGACACAAGAATGCTGCACAGCATAAAGTGCTGTTTCTTCTACCATTACAATTTACCGTTTAAATCTATCTAGAACTTTTTATTTTTCTCAGTTAATTTTGAGGGAATTAGGAAGGCAGTAGTTTGCAAGTGTGAGATGGCAGGCATGGGGTTTTAAAAATATGATAATGGTGACTCTCTGTGATACCAAAAGGCAGAATTTAAATTGAATTTCCTCAGTATTCTAGGATAACCACTGTCTTTTGGACTAGTATTGTTTTGAGGTTTTTTTAATGTTTGAATTCAGATTTCTGTGGAATACTGTACTGATAATATGAACAACAGCTTGTAAATTCTTCTGTATCATTTTATAAAACTTCCATAGTCTGAAGTGAGGCTATTTAAATTATTATTTATTACAAACTTCCAGAATTTGGAAGCTAGGTTTTTCCACTTCTTATTTTGTATGTTTATTTCTAAAGCCTATATATAAAAATAACCCCAGTCCAATTTTTTGAATTGATTTGCAGGAGTGACAAGTAGCACCATTCAACCTGCTCCTCAGAATGTTCCTCTAGTCGATCCTTCCCTTTACAGTGCCCAGTCTGCAGGTAAGGTGGATGTTCTGTGTTCTTTTGAGAAATCATGTCATTATTATATGAATACTAATTCAGAAGTTTTAAAAAGAAATGACATCATCTTAACATAGTGTTGATAAGAGTTTAAGAGTTTCTGAAAGTTTTACTACAGTGTATAATTACTGTTGTCTGACTTTTTGAACCAGTGAGTCTATATTCCTGATGGCATTGCTGAACTATAGTTTTGGTAATAATACACATTTCCTTTACTTAACATTCTTCTGTGGGGTCATACGTAAGTTATTGATTAATTTTGTTAAACAATCACAACATTCCAGTGGTGGTTTTTGTTTCAGCATAATTACTATGTGTGCTTGTTGACTAAAAGTAGTACTTGTATTAATGAAATAATTTATAAGGTACTGGTAATGATGCCATTTTGATGTACCATTTAATTAAGACTTTTATCTCTTAAAGTACCATCCGTCTTAGATACACTTTGTGGTATGAAGTCTGTTCACATTCTACACTGCAGTTTATCTCACCAGGAAAAGCTGATAGCATACATAATTATGTTTTAAGTTCCAGTATTCTATATAGACAGATGTCTCTTATGACTACAGTTTAGATAGTATTGTTTATTGTAACTTAGAAATATTTAGATAATTTAGTTTATTATGTTGTTGAAAA
This sequence comes from Corythornis vintsioides, assembly GCA_025447755.1. Lineage (NCBI taxonomy): Eukaryota > Metazoa > Chordata > Aves > Coraciiformes > Alcedinidae > Corythornis > Corythornis vintsioides. Next base: position 33,995 of record JAOEGS010012427.1, on the reverse strand, counting down.
ATGTGTCTGTTAAAATAACAACTTTACTGAAAAAAAAAAGGATTCAATGAAATGCTATAATGGGAATTCAGTGTTTAGCTTGATTTTACTCTGCTGTCAGAAGAATACATAAGAATAGAGTTTTGGAGGCTGTTGTGGGGGTATTTCAGTAGCTCCTTAGTTTTGTATTGTTTGCCAGCAGAGCTTTTGTATTTAACCAGCTTACTGTGATCCATTTGATAACTATGCTGAAAATTTTAGTCATGTTGTTTCTTGGTTTGAATATTTAATTCTGGTTGTCAAAAATGTCATAACTGATTTAAACTTTTAATTTTTCTTGAAGTATTCAAAGTTGGATTATTCAATGTCTTGGTACTATCAGTGCATTGCTCCCTCTAGACACTTATCTGTGATAACCTGATTTAATAAGTACATAAATAAAAGTAAATGGGATTGAATGCATTAATATACCCTGTGTTTGTGAGAATGCATAGTTACTATCATCATGTAATTAAGTGATTAAGACCCTTGCTAAGCACAATGATGAATCTCTTAACTTGATCTAACCTGCATGTCTACATTCCTCAGCACATCTGTTGCCACTACAAGTTTGAGTCTTGTAACAACTTAAAATACTACATTGTGAGAGCATTTAGCAGAAGTATCACCAAAGAGGTGATAAAACTCATCCAAATTTTAGGTTCTGAAAGCTTAGAAAACAGACTATCAGTTGTGTAGAAGTTTGAGAGGACAGAAGGGATATGATGTCAGCAACCACAGCAACAGTTTTGTTGGCACGTATGCAGTTAACATTGAGAGCACTGAAAGTGTTTGTCCTCGCCTTTCATCCTCCCTTTAGCTATAGGTGTTAAGAGCAGGGGCAGAGTCATTCCTCTCCTCATGCTGCTGAGGAATCCTTTCTAAGCCAACAGTACTGTGTTCTAGAGTATCTTTGTAACTGTAAGTAGAGATAGAAATGCCTCTCGCACAACAGATGTACTAAAATGTGGTTGCTGAGTTGCGGTGTGTGTATTCAGGCTAGACCTTGGCTGTTGAGGTTAGACTTTGGTATGCACCAAGCCTGTGGGCCTGAAGTTTCTTCTGGACAGGAAGGGGGGATCATTTTTGCACCCCAGTAGATCCATAGAGCTAGAATAGTGTATACAAGTACACTTGCTCCATGATGTAGGCATGATGTCTGTATCTGTATTAAACATACCTGTAAATATTTGACACTGACAACTGTCACAGAACCATTCACATCCATACAATTAAACTTGTAAACCTTCTAAACAAAATAGTCTGCAAAAGCTGCCAATATTGAATGGTCTCTGGCCTGCCGTTACCACAAGTCATGCACAGGAATTGTTTGAGAAGGTGCTATTTTGCATGGGCCAAAACCATACTGGAGTCTGTTCCAGCAGTTTGACAGTGCAGACAGTCATGTTTGAGTACTGAGACACATTCCCTGGCACTGTTGAATGCATTAGTATAGACATAGCCAAACAGGATATTCCACATACTCCTGCAAGGCTCTTTCTGGTAGTAAGATCAAATTTATATTTAAAAAATAAATTATATATTTTGTTTCCTTTGCATAACATGGGAGAAGCAGTTTGATTAATGCTATGATGGGAGAGACACTTGATGGAAAAGAGTGGAATATTTTGTCAGAAGAAAGTTAGAGTAACAGTATTCCTTTGATTTTAGTCTGCAAGAATCCTTCAGTATTAGTCCTGTCCTTTGAGAACAAGTTTCAGAGTTTAGCATTGATTTGTGAAGATGTCAAAACTTACACTATTAATCATTGGTTAATGACTTTGAGAACAGAATATAAATGTACACAGAAATTTTGTGTAATTCATAGATTCATAGATATTAGGGGTTGGAAGGGACCTAGAAGATCATCTAGTCCAACCCCCCTGCCACAGCAGG
>JAOEGS010012427.1:16629-31981 GCA_025447755.1 Corythornis vintsioides | reverse complement strand
CAAGCTTTCAACCTGCTCCTCACTGTCCCCCAGGCAGAGCTCTATACATTCTAATTGCTCTCTCACATAGAGAGCAATGTGTGTGTGCACTTCTCTGGTGTCATTGACTTAAAAAATGTTATACCCCTAGATTTTGCTAGCACTAAATATATTCATGGTTATGCTACATAGAGTTTTTTTATAAAATTTTACATTAACATATGCTTCCTTCCACAGATGGTATAGTGTAGAGAAACTCCTTGTCCATTCTACAGCTGTGTGTATAATAATGTTTGATTTTCTACACACAAAGTAGAAATAATAATTTGACATTTTATGTGTTTTCATGATACTTACACGATAAGAAATCTTTGAGGACTTATATTTTTAATATCTGAAGTACTTTAATGGGGAGAAAAAACAGTATGTTGTTTGTAAAATCATTTCAGTTACCTTTGCCACCACTGTTTTCATAAACCAATTGCATTTCTAAAATCATCTTATATCAGCTGAATTGTATTTGGGCAACTTCATGAAAAGGCAGAACATTCAATGGATAGAAAAGGATCACAGAATCACGGAATGGTAGGGGTTGGAAGAGACCTAGAAAATAATCTAGTCCAACTCCCCTGCCAGAGCAAGATCACCTAGACTGTCACCCAGGAACAGATACGAGGGAGAAGCAGATATATCATGTAAAATACACATTGTTTTCATTCTCAAGTTGCTATTTTTTTTCCTCAGCATGATTTTCAGCATCTCTAGTCAAATTGCCCTTTGGTTTTCACTTTGTTTTCCTCTCAGTGTAAAAGAATCATCGCTGTTGTTACGGATTCAGTGTGTCACATTTCAGTAACAAATATAACTACTGTGCTAATAATTTCAGATTAACACAGAAATGGGCCTGTTTCAAGATAAGTAGTTTACTTTTCCCTTATCAATATTGTAGGGAATTCTTAGAGCTCAGAATTACAGGATGTCTGAGGTTGGAAGTGACCTTTGGAGGTCATTTCTTCCAACCTTTCTGCTCAAGCAAGGGTCCTGTAAAATGAGTTGCTCAAGACCATGTCATTTGTGTCACCCCCTGCCCTTGCACTTATCCCAATTTGCAGCAGTGAAGGAAGAAGATTGAGAAAAAATGTCACTGATAATTCATTAATGGCATTTGAATCTCTCCAAGGAAGGAGACTCCACAACCTCTCTGAGCAACCTGTGACAGTGCTTGATCACCCTCACAGTAAAAAGTGTTTCCTGATGTTCAGACAGAACACTCAGTTTGTGCCCACCTTCTCTGGTTCTGTCACTGGGCACTGGAAAGAGCCTGGCTGCATCCTCTATGCACCCTCCCTCAGATGCTTATATATATTGATGAGTTTCCCCTGAACCTTTTCCAGCTTGAACAGCTGCCTCTGCCTCTTCTCAGATGAGGGATGCTTTGGTCCCTTAATCATCTTTGTGGTCCTTTACTAGTCTGTCTCCAGGTTATCAGTCTCTCATACTGAGGCACCCAGAATTGGAAATAAGATCGGCAGGTGCAGCCTCACCTGTGCTGAGTAAAGAGGAAGGATCATCTCACTCCACCTACTGGCAGCACTCCTTCTAATGCAGCCTGGGGTGCCATCAGCCTTCTCAACCACAAGGGCAGATTGCTGGCTCATGAACAAAGTGATGTCCACCAGGACCTTCAGGTCCTTTTCTGCAAAGCTTCTTTCATTTTTGCCAAAGCTGCTTAACCTTTAGAATATGTAATTGGCAGTCAGTTACTAACTTCTGTGGTTATACCTTTGATGGAAGTACAGACAATATAGTTAATTTTCGCATTCTTTTGGAAACTTAGGAACACAGAGCTATTTTATTTCTATTCTGCTTATCCATTGTGAGGTGCTGACTTCAATAGGAGCAGAGGCCACTGAGCACATCAAAAGATCAACACCCTTACTGTGTAAACTTTGGTTTATAAATTTAAAATTGTTAAGTTTTTCCCTTCAAGTTATGTCATAATAGCATCTGAAGTAGATTTCATAATAAATAAGGCTTTATGCCAGCAAAACATTAATAGAGCTCATACTGCAAAAATAAGATTAGACTAGTGAATTTAGGCTTCCTTCCAATAAATTAGTTGAATACTGGACTGATGCCTTGGCCAGTTTTTAAAGAATGATTTTATAGTTTCTTTTGGCATCATAGCATAAAGCCACTTTGAGGGAAACTTGGTCGTTTAATTTCTTAACGATGTTTAGTAAAGTGGTCTCAGATTGACCCCAGCTGCTTTTAGTCAGTGATTTTATTTGTTACAAAATAACTGAAGTGTGTGCCTGTGTTTATGCACTCCCTTACATGTATTTACTCGTATGTGTTTTTTAGGAGATTTAATGTGGCTTCACTAATTCAGCAGTAAATTAACACAAATTGCAGTGACAATGAGCCCACCAAATTGTCATGTGCTCCAGTAGCCAACAGTTATTTTGTGGTTGCATTTGTTTATTTAATGAAGGGAAAACAACTAGATGTCTTAGAGTATATTTTTTTAAATGGATAAAATAAAAAGCACCTACCTTTCTGCTTTTTAGTGTGGTAGGGTTCTTTTTAAATCCAGCATACCAGTCTAGTTTTTAATATTTTAAAATTAAAAGGTTTTCTGTTTTTTTTGTTCAAAAGCTGTTTTTAAATAATAAGATTGGGGAAAGGAAAAGCAATTATAATAGACATTTTCTGATGAGAACTGACATTCTTTAGTAAAAATTCTCACTGTATTGCTAACAAGATCTATTGCTATTTTGATCTATTAGATCCAGCTAACTGAAATTGTACCACAAAAAAAAAATGTTTTGAAGTATATTCATGTCCTTGGTTTATATTAAAAAGCTATAATTAGAGAGCTCAATCTTTATTTACCAATTTTTATATCAAATCTATGGTGCATTCTAAAATGCATTTTTTCTTAATCTGTGAAATCTGTTGATGGCTTACCAAATGTTGTATGAGAAACCTATTAAATTATTATTTCTTTAGTATTGCCTATCATTATTTATTCGTATCCATAGAAGTCAGTCTTTTACAAGTTGCTCTGAAAGAACATGATCAAAGGTTATATAATTTATCCATCGGTTATTGAAGTGGAATGAGTCCTACCTTAAATGTCCTACTGAATTTTTGGATGGAAGGAGGCACAGAAACATGATTGTGCTTTATTTTATACACACATCAGTGATGCTATTCACATACTAAATCTGCTAGCAAGGGTAGGCATAACTCTCTACTATGCTTTCCAGAATACTGGATGCATGTATTTGAGCATTACAGAATTCCCAATGTTTTAAATTATGGCAAGAAAATATTCTGATTAATAAATAACAGTAAATTAGTTGATACTGTATTATGAGAATACTTTTTGCTGTTCTCCAGTATTACAAAAAATGGGCACATTTAATGGGATCAATCTTCTTTTATCATCTTACATGAAATTGGAAAAATATACATTGTTTGGATAAAACAGAAATGCAGAATCAGCAAAAATGTGCCAGTAAGAAATACTTATGCATTTAAAAAAGTTATTCCAGTTGAGAAGGAACAGTTTTTAACTATGCAATATTCCTGAAGAAGAGAGCAAAGTAATTACACAGAATCTCAGAATGTTAGGGGTTGGAAAGAACCTCAAAAGATTGTCCTAGTCCAACCCCCCTGCCAGAGCAGGATCACCTAGATCAACTATTCTGTAAACACAAAAAAAAATACCGCCCTTGTTTCATGCAAGTTGTAATATGACTACAGCCAACTTATTGTCGTTAAAAAGCTCTCCTTTTCTGCCTTAGATGAAGAACAGATCTTTCTCAAAGGTATTGACTTACTTTTGAAAGGCACTCAGTCATACAAATACCAGCACTTAGAAAGGTCCTCTTATATTTTTCAAATGCCAGTGGCAAGGAAGTTAAACATTACATGAATGGAAATAAAGGTGAACAGAAAAAACACCATAGCTTGATTTTTGTAATATTACCAGAAATATTAGTGTGGTTTTCATAATATTACCATAAATAGAAGTAAAACACATAAATCATTTGAAAGGAACCCTTAGTCAGATTTCCCTTAAAGTAACTTTCTAATACTTATGTTTTCTACAGGGGAAGTCCGTTTGACTCCAGAGGACTATGCAAGAGCTCAGAAATACTGCAAATACGCTGGCAGTGCTTTGCAATATGAAGATGTGAGCACTGCTGTGCAGAATCTACAGAAGGCCCTCAAGTTACTGATTACTGGTAGAGAATGAAGCCTTTATCCAACAGAATTGTGTCTTTTGCCTAAAGAACTAACAAGTCATTACTGTACCTCCTAGTGCAGAGTACACAGAAGTTCTCAATCCCATCATCCATGACAACAAAATCACTGTTTCAGTGTCAAATTAGCAATTGATGGTACAGTAGGAATCTCTTTTTTTCACTTTACAAACAGTGGAGGTAGAAAGATCTGAATGCAGTGTCTTGTAATAAGTAAAATCCTGAAGAAAACACTGTAAACACTGTTCAAGAGTTAGAATTCATCTTGCAATATATAGATAATTGGCATGGGAAAATGTTTAATTAGTTAAAAATGAGCATAAAAATGTTCTGTTACAATTCTTATTTTATCATCAAACAATTATTTAATAATAGCTTTAAAATGATAGCTAAGATTAGTGCTTTCCTCCTGAAATGAAGGTATGTGAGGAAGCTGATAGACCCATAATGGGAAGGACTTTTTTCTATATGTAAATTATTTGGGTATCTGAGACATAAGTCAAAGTTGAGGGAAACTAGAGGATATTTGTATTTTATGTTTTAAAACATGCTGGAAAAAAACATCTCTTGATACTTCAGAGGAAGTAATTTTGATGGTATTCCAACCCAATCCCCCACAGCTGTACAGCCTGCTACATGTATTCTTGATTCTTGCTCCTTTTGTGTGAACACTTAAAATTTTGGATATGTAAGGGTAATTAAGAGAAAGTACTAACATTTAGCAGAGATGATCCTGAAACCAGAAGCAAAGATTGTAAACAACATTAACTTTTAGGGAACTTTACTTCATAGCTGTTCCATCTTTCTAAGAGGCTGAAAAAAAGCGGCCTGGTCTTCAGCCATTAAAGCAGTATAGGTTCATCTCTGGTATTAGTGTCACTGAGCTTTGTAATTCCAGCTAATATTCTTCCTGTCTGCTTTGTTGTGGAGACTTTTTGGACTTGGGATTTAATTAAAATATCTTGGAAACTGAATTTTGAGTCTTTATGAGGTCTGTCCTTGCAGTTATAGAGCTCTTGATTGTTAAAAATCCATCCATACTGTTTAAAAGAAAGAATAAGTAGACTTTTAACTGGTGTGACATAATAATTCAGTACACCATAAAGCATGTCTGATTTATGTAGTAATTTTAATGACATATTTTATCTTTTTTTTTCCAAGCTGTTAGATCAAATCCATGTATTATTTATAGCTGCTCTTTTGCAGTGACTAAAATAAGTGGTTTTCAAAGCAAAAAGATGAGAAAAATTAAACATAAGCACACATTGAAGCTTAGCTGGTTATATCATAGAATCATAGTATGGTTTGGGTTGGAAGGGACCTTAAAGTTCATCTAGTTCCAACCCCCTGACACAGACAAGTGTCCCACTGGATCAGGTTGCTCAAAGCCCCATCCAACCTGATCTTGAACACATTCAGTGATGGAGCATCCACAACTTCCATAGACAACCTGTTCCAGTGTCTCACCACCCTCACAGTGAAGAACTTATGAATTTCTAATCTAAATCTGCCTTTTAATCTAAATCTACTCTCTTCCAGTGTGAAGCCATTACCACTCATAACTACAAGCCCTTGTAAAATGTCCTCCCCAGCTTTCTTGTAGGCCCCCTTCAGGTACTGGAAGGCTGCAATAAGGTCTCCCCAGATATCTCTCTGGGCTGAACAACCCCAATTTTCTCAGCCTGTCCTTGTAGGAAGATGATCATCTTCATGGCCCTCTGAATCTGGTTCAACAGGTCCACGTCCTTCTTCTGTTGGGGGCTCCGGAGCTGGATGTAGTACTCCAGATGGGGTCTCACAAGAGCAGAATAGTGTGGGAGAATCACCTCCCTTGACCTGCTGAGCACGATTCTTTGATGCAGCTTTTTGATAAAACATCCTTTTAAGACTGTCAAGTCTTTGACAGCAGGTTTGAAAAGTATGAAATGTGTAAATGTATGCTTAAGCATTTTAGTTAACTGAGACTTAATAGATAAAACATCTGTTGTTGTTCGTAATGCTTTCTGTTATGGGATTGCATGCTGATCTGGACAGTGATTTGGATTAGATTTAAACTGGTTGGGGATGTTTAGAATATATCAGTCTGAAACGTTTTTGACAGTAATGTTGTACAGATCGGGGCAGTAAGCCTGTGTTTTGTAAAGTGCTTCATAGAAGATAGATCACTCCACTGTCAAACTGAATTACTGTAAGTTATTCCATGTATATAACTGTGATGTTACTTTATGATTGGAAAAGCTGCTTTTCAGTTGAAAGAAGGATGCAGAAAGTTAATCCATGTAGAAATATATATATTGTATTGTTGTAAAAAGAAATGAGAAGTTGCTTTTACTTGGGGCTCATGCCACTATTTGCTAATACTATCTTTAGTCCCCAGCACTTGAAGGATGAAAGTAATTTTTCCTATTTCTATTTATAAAATATTTAAAATAACTTCAGAGCTTTTGTATTACACGGAAAAATAAGCAAGCTATGATATAATTATTAATTTGAGGCTTTGCAATTAAAATTGGTACTACTGTTTTAATGTACTAATTTTAATATTACATACTAATGGAAGTACATAATGAAGAAAGCTGCAAAAAAAAAGTATTTCTTAAACTGTATAAAAGATTGTCCATTGGGCATTATTATAGTGAATATCTAGGAAACATTACTCTGTGAAACAAATGAATCATCAGAGAAACAGTGGCAAGCAATGGAAAAGAAGCAAATTTTTTGAGTGCTGAGTTACAAATATGTAACCTTCTGCCTAGGAAGAAATGAAAATAAATGCCATTGAGGGGAATGTAGGTGAAAATGGTTATAATACAAACATTTAATAATTTCTTATAGAAGATATCAGGACGCTTTTTCTGAAAATAAATTAGTGTTTAGAAGATTTTATTGTTTAAAATTATCATGAATGTTGTAAAACTAAACATATCCTAATACTAACATTCAGACCATAATACCTAATTAGCTATTGAGTTTTATTTTGCATACAATTATTTTACTCTGATCACTTACTTTTTAATTGACATTTTGTAACAGCCCATCAAACTGTGTTTGAAGCCACATCTTTAAGCTGTTAACATTTGATGCAACAGACTCATGAGTATTTGTCATCCAAACTGATGCCTAAAGTAAATTATAGCAAAACATTTCCATTCCATTAAGTATATCCTCTGGGATGGCTTTAAATGTCGCAGATAGCCCAAAAATACAAGCCAGTGTTGCAAAATAGTTCAAAAAGTGTACATATTTGAAAATGTCAGGAGAATATAGGTAGGTAGCCTGTAATTACTCCAAAATGGAATTTGCAGTAGGCACTGGAAGTTATGACCCCATTGTTAAATATTATGCGAGCCTTAAGTGTTGACTGATGTATTTTACACCTGCTCTGAATGATAAATCAAGCCATAGCTCATACTAAACTAATTCCCAACATGTACAAGTACAGTATTAAATAAAGGATAGTGCCCTTTTTGTTGCATGTTACAGCTGACCACTCTTCTTCAGTGCGATTGCCACCTACATGCTTGTTGGAGTTTCTCGGTTGAATTGTGAGTTCTCAATCTTTCCAGGTTTGCATAAGAAAGGGGACAGAAGCATTTTCTGTCAGATATTCCATGTTCAGTTTTGCTACTTATGTAAGCTAGAATTTCAGTAGATGTGTTCAATGTTACTTAAAAGGCTTTTGGTATTGCTTAAATGTTTTTGCAGTACTCTCACCTCTCTGCAGCCAAAGTTCTTAAGGATTCCTACAGAAGTATTTAAAAAGTGTCTTGAAGAGCTAGTTGCTCTGTATGAAACAGTGAAGATCTTTTCAATGTTACTAACTGTATTTAGTAATATTGGAGATGTTATTTTCAAATTGTTGAGGTCATTTCATGTGGAATTTTTAATTATATGTCCTTTTAAAGTGAAGTTGCAGAAGCACAGGCTTAAGTATGGTCATATTCCAGATTGGGATTGTAATTGAGTATTTGATGCTATATAGTATCTACAAGAGAAACTCACTGTCTGAAGTAGAATTTGAGGAGTGTGGTTGTGTGTATGCAGACTTGTGTCTGTGCAGTTATGATATAATGCGTATAAAGTCAATGGTGGGCTATAAAAATGCCTTCCAAAACCAGTAATTAGTACTTTGTTTACAAGTATTGGGAAAGTGTCAGGTACAAATGCTGACAAATGTTGTTCATAATGCTAGCAAGTTAATGCTAAATGTAGCAATATAGTGTCAAAAGTCATATTTTATTCCAAATGAATGGCTGTCACAGTTTAGGGTCAGGGCAGCCCAGACTGCTAACAGATGCTGTCTTTTAACTTCTCTCCCTCCCAAAATGGGATGAGAAAAGGAATAAAGGAGAGAGACTTAGTGATTAGAAAAGGAAGCTAGAACAATTTAATGAAAATAATAATAATGAAATATATACAAATATGTACAAAACCAGTACTGAACCCAACCCCCCCTGTTGGTAATTATGTCACCATCACTGATGCTGTGGAGTTGGCACAGGGAGAGTCCCAGCCTGGGCCCCGCAGCAGATGGGAGCTGTGTTCAAGAGCTGGATTCTGGAACCGGGTTCAGGAACACACCGATCAGGATCAAATGCAGTATAGACAAAGTCCTCCTTGGTGCTCTGAGAGGGACAACCCCCTCATGAGAGAAAGAGAGACCAAGAGTGAGATCCAGAGAGCGAGATCCCAATCCAGAGAGCGAGCGACCCTCCGGACCTCCAAGCTTTCTATACTGGATATGACGTCTATGGGATAGAAAACCTCATTGGTCAGTTTGGGGTCGCCTGTCCTGTCCGCTCCTCCCTGCAGGTGCAGTCTTTCACTTTCTGCACCCCTCAGTGCAATACACAAGTTCTAGCAGTGGCCTTGGTGTCCTTGGTAGTAACTAAACATGAGGTGTTATCACTGCTAGAAGCAGACACTGTGTAAAACATGCTGCTAACTTCAGAAAGTGCAGTTAGTTAGAAAACCTGAGCTGAACAGCAAAATCACTGAAGAGAATTTGTTCGGTTTTCACTCAAACCAGGACAATGGCCTTTGATTTTCTCCTTTTTTCTCCCACAACCTGGGAAAAATGTGTTAAAGCACAGAAGATAACCTAGTAGAGGAAATTATTGCAGAGACTAATCTAGCTCTAAAAGGGAAGGAAAAAAAATTACAAGTTGATAGCATTCTGAAAATGGAGAGGAGCAAACCACATCCTTGGAACAAGTGCACTCATTAAATATGTAATATTAAATAATTAAAAGTAATCTCATGTGGCCCTTTAGGAAAACTTAGGAGACTGCATAAATAACTATGGTATCTGTGAAGAAAAACAGATCTGTGTTTGTCCTTAAAGTGCTACCTCCTGATTTTGTGCTTTCCTTTCTGTTTTGATCTGTCTCCCCCTTCTCACTGTCTGTATTTATCTGTACTTATTCAGTGGTGTTCTTGTAGCTGAAGGGAAGTCTGTTGTGGTTTAATGCAGTGCTAAGTATGAGTGATTTGCCCACATGTTTAGAGGTTCTTGGGTTATTTAGGAAGATTAACAGGTCTGGGTTTTGCCTGGTATGTGCTATGGAGAAAAATGTAGTGATTATACTTCCCTCTTGAGCTTCAGAGGCTCTTGGGCACCAGTATAATATTTAAAGGAAGGATATGTGGAAATTAACTTTATTCAGACATATTCCCAATCAGAGCCCAATAGATGAGTCACTAGAAGGGAGTTTAGAAACCTCCAGCTAAGCAGTTGATTAAATTGTCAACTCTTCTTTGCCTCAATTAACCTATCTGTAAAATGGTCTTATTTAGATTTACTACTTCTTAAAATAGTCAGGATTTTTTAAATGCTGACAAGTAATGACAAGGTTGATTATGGTTAAGTTCCCAAAACAAACAGTTTCTGGGAGAAACAGAGAAGGCATTTATATGTAATAAGAAGATGTATAAAGAGAACAGAAGAAATGGGGAAAAAATGAAAGGATAATTTGAGGAACAGTGGGCAGGAATTAATTGAACTGAGATATAGAGACAGTGTAGTTGTAAGTCATGGGCAGCAATTTATATATTGTAGTAGTAATACCTAATGCAAATCTTGAAATGTTTGATTTATCGGAGGACCATCATAGCCTCCAGTCTACAACACTGAAATATGTATAAATCCAGTAGTAAGAACTTTAATAGATCTACAAGTAAAAATGAAAAAGAAGTGGTCAATTTCAGACCTGTTAGTTTAACCACAAGATTAAGAAAAAGATTAGTTCAGCTTGTGAACAAAAGACTTGAAGTTCAAAAGTGGGTATGAAAGCATACAGGTTTTTTTACTTCTAGTCCCTTAATTCTTCCCCTCACTGCAGGTGATTTGGGAAAGGGAATATGATTAATTTAATTTACTTAAAATGAAGTAATGCTTGACATAAAGCTCTATAAATACTTATGTGGAAATAGATTAACATGAGAATTGAAAGATGGATTAAAGCTGGTGGAAAAAGAGATTGCAGTAAATTCTAAATTATTTTCAGGAGGGAAATCGGCCTAGGAACACATCCTGTTTCATATATAGGTGACTTAGGTTGATGTCACTAAGTCATGTATAGTTTGTGGATGACATGAAGCTGAGCTGTGTTGCAGAGAACTGGCAAAAATCAGTGACCGTGAAGGACTAGAATGGAGTAGAATTGAAAGCACTAAATACACATTCACTTGGGTTCTAATGAGTATTTTAAAATAAAATTTAATGGAAGATGAAGTAATTCTGAACAGCCTCCCCTACTTCAGTAGGACAAAGCAAAATAAAATATATTTCATCTGATTGTTTCAGTACAGAGAGTTAAGTATAGTGTCACAACACTGAGTTTGATTTTGATCATTGTTGATGGAAGTTATTTACTAGTAAAGGATGCAAAGAAGGGCTACCAATATGATGAAAGTCTTATTTATTGAAAAGAAATATTGTCTAGTTACAGAATGGCTTTATGAAGGCATTAGGAAAACCCACTAATTTATTTTAAGACATCTTGATAAATTTATGGATTGGATTGCAAGACTGAAGTGGTTGTAAAGTTAAAATTTCAGTTAGTCAGTGAGGTTTTGGAAAGGATGGGTTTTTTTCTTCTGCACAATATTGAGGAATAGTCCATCTCTCAAAATACCTGGAAACGTTGCTACAAATAAAGATATTGCAGGACCTGAGACATTGTGATGACTTGATTTCTCCCAGTATCTTCCATTGACACATCATTTTGCCTTTATTAGATCTAATGTTTGTTATGATATAGTGTGAGCATTTTGTGAATAATAGATGTGTGGATCAAAATGAATAGAATTTTATGCATTGTATGAATACAGTATCTAGTGTATATTTGCTTGTGATAGGTAGAGTAGCCATAGTCTGCATGTGTCTGAATGCAGACACTTTTAAACTTGCAATATGAAAAGCTTATCAGAGAGTTAGATTTACAGCATATTGTCAAGATATGGCGCCGCTCAAAGTAGATGCCATATCTCTTGGTGTAAATACAGCTTTGCAGGAACTAGCCCATACTGAAATCCCTGGAAGCTGTTATGAAAAAACAGCAAATATTTCTTCAGTGCTGAAGGTAATCAAGTGTATCAGCCCAGTCTTGGGAAAAATACTTTATTCAGTGTAGATTTTAAATCTGTATTTGTAAAACAGGCATGCAGGTACTCATGACTGCACTTCAGCTCAGCAGCCCTTTGATAATAGAAACTTTACACACATCTGGCCTTTATCCTACACTTAACTTGCCTGAATAATTTCACTCATGTGAATGGTCTTATTGAGGCAGTAAGAGTACTCACGTTACACGAGTGTTTGCTGTGTTCGGCTAGAAATCTTTGTTCAGTAAAATATAGCTAAAATAATGGCAATGGCTTTAATAGATCCAAGTATGGTATGCTGCTAGTCCTCAAGTGTGGGGGTTCTCATCTAATAATCTGTTTGTGGACAGATTTGGAGGCAGAAGTCATGACTTTTTTCCATTAGGAAATGATAATGATTTATTCTTAACACAAAATAATAATTATAAATCTTCTTGACTCTAATTGCACTATACATGCAAAAAGGACAGTACTCCTTTGAAGGATCTATCAGTATATTTTATGGCACAGATATATCTAAATATAGTTCCTCGTAACTAAGAAATCTTTTTTTCTCAGCAACACCTGTAGAAACATGCACAAGCCCCACAGTACAGGCCCTGCCATGTGTACTGAAGGTGGTCATGAAAGAGGGCAACTTCTGTTCTCAGTCACTCTCAGCCATCTGCCTAAATCAGAACGTTAATCTTTCTTTCAGAGAGACCATTGTGAACAGTGTTGAAGCTTCCTTCCTGCTACTACATTTCTAACACCTGCAATTTCTTCCGCTTCTAATAACCTATTAAAATACCATCTACTGAAATCAAAGTCCAAAATCCACAATTTCTTCCTCTGCCATAGTTCATCTCTTCAGAGATCATCATTTGACTGCTTTGATTAGTCTTTCCAGTCACTGTAGTCACAGATGCTGCCATAAACATCTGTGCAAGTCTTCAGGACAAGCCTCAGACCAGCCCACTTTTTTCATTTGGTTCACACAGCTCCAGTCTTAGATTAAAAAAAAAAAAGAAAGAAAAAGATTACTTTATATTTTCTATTCACTCTCAATGACTGGTGTTCTGTTAGTCTGTCTAGAAATTCCCTGATCTTCAGTCAACTTCCTTGTCCTTTTCATTCTCAACTATGCAAATATAAGGACTCGAGAGCACCCAAGAGAAAAAAAATCTGTTTATGCCTCCCAATTTAAAAGCTCTTTCATGTTCAAGCCTTTAGAACAGGGAAATGCAAAACACAGGGTGGGAACCTTGAGTTTTCCAGACATAATGGTTTCAGAGACTAAAGAGGATTTCTTCTTGTAGGGTGCTCTAGAGAAGACCTGAAACTATCAGCCATTTATCTGAAACTCATGTCTATTATAAAGACTTTCATTAGTTTCATGATATTTTGGCAAGCAAGTAGCAGAAGTACTTTGCAAGGATAATATGTTGAATCAGTCTACAGCTTGGCAGGTTCCTCCATTATCACTCCAAAATAAAGTTCATGCTGACTGGCATTCACTGAGTGGCTAAGTTCAAAATTGTTCATTATACTCAAATGTCTAGGGACTTTGACAAGAAGTACAAAAGACTACAGATGAGGCTTGTTTTGTTCATGTGACCAAACACAGTAGCCACCATGTCTAGTTCAGGCTTTAAAATAAGTGAACAAGCAAAAACTGAGTGACTTTGTTTATAGTAGACAGCTGTCAACCACTTGACAGTTTGATAACATTTGAAGACCTGCTAAATAATTTCTTCTGGGCTTCACATATGTTAGTAGCACAAATCTATTGTCATACAAATCCTTGGACCTCTCAGAAGGACATCACAGTACATGCATTAATGTCTGCTATGTTCTCTCACTTCCTGAAGAAAATGTATCCTGCAATAAGAAATTCTTTTGAACAAAGCCATGTTTAACACCTGTACAGGGAGGCTGTAATTTTGATCAGGATAGTTACTTGATACTTTTTGTCTCTAGGGAACCTCCCTCCACTCTAAAAATGATTGTATTTGCTGTGCTGTCTTGCCCTCAGTCTCCCAAATCTCAGGCAGTTTCCTGCAGACTTCATGTAAGAACCTCACCAGAGGTACCAGTATGAACTCTGATATTATAAATTCTAGCTATAAAGAAACTACTTTAAGATCCCTGTGGAATGCAATGCATATTCATCCTTTGTGTACTGTGACTGGCCTGTTTGACCTAATGCCATTTTAGATGCCATTTATCTCCAGTGTTTGACAGCTGGTAACTTCACACATGCTCAAAATTATAAAACAGGTTTTTTTCACTACCTTTGAACTCTTGTTCTTTTGCTTCTTTCTTCTTCCCATAAGACTCCCATTACCTCATTAGACTTGCAAACAAAATCAGGCTCAGAATTGCTTAGGAAAGAGGAAATTTAAATTATTTCTTGTCATCATAAATGAATGGATCATTAGCCACACTTCAGCCTTAACAACACAAATACATTCTGGAGTTAAAAGAAGAATATCATACATGTCATCTTCAGTGGTTCAGACTTCTCAATGAAATCAGAACTGATCAGGACCATTTCAGATTAGAGACCTCTTTGTAGTACCAGAAGGTTGTTCTTTTCACTTTCCTGGGAGTCAATGGATCAAATGTTTCAAGTGTGGAATACAGAATCTGAGGTACAACTCGTTGCAATTTTCTGAATATTCTTGTCTATTGTATTTGAAGCATTTGTTTATGTCTTCTCCACAGGATCTTTACTGTGACTTAGTCTTCTCTTAATTTATTTTTTTGTTTGTTTGTTTTCTGCCTTTTGACCAAGGGCTATACTGTCTCCTCAAAAAAAACCAAAAAACAAAAAACCATACTTTTTGTGACATCATTCTGGTCATAAGAGTAGGAAAGAGTCAGTTTCTAGGGTTCAAACCTTGTGTTTTACAACCTTCAAGGAACATGTTACTTGAGGATTCATCATAAGTTTTTTTCTGAAGATTAATTTCTCCTATGGTATCCTCACATCCAAGCTTAAGAAGTGCAGATTGAGTGATTGTGCAGTGAGGTGGATTGGGAATTAGCTAAAGGACAGAGCCCAGAGAGTTGTGGTCAGTGGAGCAAAGTCTGGCTGGAGGCCTGTGACTAGTGGAGTCCCCCAAGGGTCCATGCTGGGTCTAGTATTATTCAATACATTCATCAATGACCTGGATGAGGGGTTAGAGAGCACCCTCAGCAAGAAGGAGTGGCTGACACAGCAGCAGACTGTGCTGCCATCCAGAGAAACCTGGACAGGCTGGAGATCTTGGCAGGAAGAAATTTAATGTGATTTAACAAGAGCAAGTGTAGAGTCCTTCATCTGGGAAGGAACAACCCTACGTATTAGTACAGGCTGGGGGCTGATCTATTGGAAAGCAGCTCTGGAGAAAGAGACCTGGGTGTCCTGGTGGACAGGGGGATGACCATGAGCCGACAATGTGCCCTTGTGGCCAAGAAGGCCAATGGCATCCTGGGATGCATTAGGAAGAGTGTGGCCAGCAGGTCAAGGG
>JAOEGS010012427.1:0-16529 GCA_025447755.1 Corythornis vintsioides | reverse complement strand
GTGGAGCATCTCCCTTATGAGGAGAGGCTGAGAGAGCTGGGGCTCTTTAGCCTGGAGAAGAGAAGACTGAGGGGGGATCTCATCAAGTACTATAAATATGTTAAGGTCGAGTATAGGGAGGATGGAGCCAGACTTTTCTCAGTGTCATCCAATGACAGGACAAGAAGCAACGGGAGTAAGTTGGAGCACAAGAGGTTTAGGGTAAACACAAGGAAAAACCTTTTTTCAGAGTGAGAGTGATGGAGCTCTGGAACGGGCTGCCCAGGGAGGTTGTGGAGTCTCCTTCTCTGGAGACATTCAAAACCAGTCTGGAAGCGTTCCTGGGTGACTTAGTCTAGGTGATCCTGCTCTGGCTGGGGGGGCTGGACTAGATGATCTTTCTAGGTCCCTTCCAATCCCTAACATTCTATGATTCTCTGATTCTGTAATATCAGAGTTTCACTTGAATCCATTGTCTGTCCTCGTCCTTAAATCAATGCAGAGAACTGAGACTCAGTGAGTGCTGCATTGGCTTAATCTTTTTTCTGTTCAGAGAAGTTAATTCAGATTGTTGTCTGTGTCTACAAGCAGTTGGCAGTTTTGATGAAGAGGTCTTCTCAGTAGATTCTGATGAGGAGTTACAGGAAGAGATAGAACCATCTATGACAATGGGACATATGATGCTGGAAATGTGTAATAGTAAATAGAATGGAGATGTGTGAAAATTCAGAAATTCACTGCTGTATCTGTAGGTAATACATCTTAGAGGGAATTAGTTATAAGTAACTAATGTCTTTCATACAAGTTTTTAAAACATGTTTTCATCTCTAAAATTACTATAGCAAATAATTGTTGATGAAGATAAAATATAATGTTCAAACGTGCAAAATATAAAATACTAGAAAATTTAGGGTGGACAATCATATTTATCCTTCTTTCCAACTATGCTCTGGGCAGTGCCTAGTAAAAGGACTTCATTTGGAAAGCACATCTCACACAGAAATTTCCACCCAGAAGTGGACGGATGAAAGGAAAAATGAACCAAGATTCTAAAAGAAAACAAATGTTGAAAACTGAACTGTTGACTTCTTGATTGAAGTGGGTATTTGTGGGGACATGTTTGTGAATTTATTCTTTCAGTGCTGTAAGCTTCTCTTTTTTTCTATATGGGCATCATAACAAGGTGAATTTGTACTTCATTATTTTAAGCATAAAGGACATTACCATTATTAATGCAAATAATATTACTTGTCACTGGCAAGTTTGTAATTGAAACCAGAGGGTTTATGTATTTGAAGTCTCAAAGTAGTAAAATGTAAGAGAAGCTGGAAGTGGGAGAGGAAAATTTCCCAGCAAAATTCACTCACACTTCAAGTATTTTTTCTTAGTGGATTGCACTATAGATTCATTTGATGGTCCAGAATGGGAAAGATTTGAACTGTAGTTTTTTAAATCCAGATTTTTTACTGAGTTAAAGTGCTCCACTAACTACTGTTGTACGTAAAATTGCATTTTAGACCAGATAGAGGCGAAGTGAATAGTTTCAGAAGTGTTGATGAAAATTTGTATTTTGCATCATGGAAATATAAACATACTCCATCCTTCCCAAGTGTGCAATATGTTTAAAAGATAGCATAGTACATCCATTTTTATCTGATACTTCCTTGAATGTTACAGTTGCCACCAAAGGGAGGTTCATAGCTTGTTTGCATTTGCCATCAAGCCGGCGTGCTTTGTGATAACACTAAATCCTGGAATCTGTTGCAAGCATTGATCTATTGTATGCAAATAAATTTTTCTTCAGTCCTGCCCTTCCTTGGCACCACAAATTTTAAATGGTTTCATCAGAATAGGCAGCGAAAGAAGAAAACAACCTGGTCAGTTTCTACATGAAAAGGAAACTAGGATTCAGCATCTGAATACTGATCTCTACATTAGTAATGTCTGATTCTGTCATATCTAATCTAGAGTCTAGGTGTCAGGTTTTCTGTTTATGGGAGGAATAATTTAGAGCATTAGAGATCTTTCACTAAGATGATCAAATTAACACTTTCCTGGGGACAAAATGAGAACTTTCAATAAGTATGTGGACTTCTCTGCAGAGAAGATTATGCAATATGAATATTCCTGTGCAAGAAAAAAAATATTCTTTTTATTCTGTTTACCTCTCTCGGACTGCTTTCAATTACTGTTTCAAGCATGCAGCCAGCTTGTTTGTTTCTGGAGTTGCCATGAGTCATGAACAAATCACATAAACAGTTTAAAAGAAACCCAGTCCACCCCTGCAATGTGGCAACAGTAATGGCAAATACTTCAGAGTTGTCAGTAGCTTTTTTTTTTCATTAAGATTATGTTGTAAAAATTGTGTGAGTTGCTGTTGAAGGCTTGCTTTGTTCTCTTGAAATGGAGCATGCTTATACATATGTACACTATTTTATGCATTGCTGCAAGTGTGATTTCCTTGAATCCGTATAATTGCTACAAGAACCGTAGGTTCTTGGAGTAGGGACAGATATTCTTTGGTGACATGTGATTGCAGAGCATGTAAAGGAGAAGCAGGAAAACTTCCAGTGTTTGGCAGAGGGACAATAATTTGAAGATACTGGAGACTTTGCACCCAGATTGCCCTGAATGGAAGATAATATGACTGAAACAGAAAAATGCCCTAAAGAATCAGTTCAGAGCTTTAAAGTTTATATTTTTCTTAAGATTTTACTTACTGAACACAGGTTCATAGTTTATATGGAGTAAATGTCATCAATGACTGTCATGATTTTGTCCATTTTGCTTTGCAATACTGAGGTCTGATATCTGTGAAGCATATGGTATAAAAAGAATTATACATTATGAAGATTTTTTTTTCACATTTGTTCAGATATGTTGCCTCCTACCTGTACAGTATTTGTTGCTTCCAGGATTTGCTTGGGAATGGAAGTTGTCATTATCAGCTGGCATACCCCTATCTGGGTGCTCCTGAAGAGTGCAGTTTTCTGCCAGAACCATGATATTGTGGGTATGCTGAAGACTTTCCTTACCTTTTTTTCTGGGATACAGGTGTCCACAACTTCTCACTTTGTGTTCTAGATTTCTATTCTTGTTCAAAACAGCCTACCTCTGGATGAATGGATTCACTTCTGTATCTTGCCAACTGCTAGAATTCAGCAGACTAACCAATGGTGATTTTTTTTTCCCCCCATAACTTACAGTATTTTTCTTTAACATCTTGTACAAAACAATCTCTAACCTGGAAGGAGAAAATTACATCATATGGGTTTTTTTATCATTATTGTTTTTATTTTTTGTAAGCTCTCATGGTTTAGGGCCACGGCGGCCCCTTAGACCTATAAAAGATGCTCTCCGTTAACCCTCCCCCCTCCCCAAAGTGGGAGGAGAAAGGGAATAAAGGAGAGAGACTTGGCAATTAGAGAAGAAAATTAGGAACACCTTTAATGAAAACAAAATAATAATAAAATGATGGAATATATACAAACATATACAAACCCAGTATCAAGCACAACCCCTCCAATGGCAATTATCACTGTCACCACTGATGCTGTGGAGCAGGCATCAATAGAGTCCCAGATTGGGCCCTGCAGCAGATGGGAGCTGTGTTCAGGAGCTGGATTCTGGTACCGGATTCAGGAACACAGAGATCAGGATTGAAAGCAGGACAGAATCCTCCTTGACTGCTCTGAGGAAGATACCTGAGCCAAGCCAAGTAAAGCTGCCAGAGTGGCTAAGAGGGCAAAGAGAGGAAGAGCTGAGACTCTCGTGATCCCTCAGCTTTATACAGAATATGATGTATATGGGCTGGAATCCCTCCCTGGTCAGTTTGGACCTGTCCTGTCCACTCCTCCCTGCAGGTGCAGTCTTTTAATTTCTGCACCCCCCAGCATGGTAGACAAGATCCAGCAGTGGCCTTGGTCTACACACCAATCCTTGGTACTAACTCTATAAACATGGGGTGTTATCACTTCTAGAAGCAGACATTGCTGGGAAGAAAAGGCTGCGAACTTCAGACAGTGCAGTTAGTTAGAACTGAGCTGAAAAGTAAAATAATGAACAGAATTAGTTCTGTTTTCATTCAAACCAGGACAATAGACTTATTTGATATTGGCAATTTTTTTTTTCAGTTGTTGTTTTCCATTATAATTTTGAGTCTATTATTTTTAACAGGATACATCTTTGTTTATTTTCTCTAATTTTGGCTATGAAACTTGACTAAATTTGCCAAAATGACAGTCCAGTGAACCAAGACAAGTTTAGGCGAAAAGAGGCACGAGTCGGTATTTTGCAATGCTGACTCAATTTTGATCAAGTTTGGCTTTGTCCCATGGAAGATTCTTGGGTAACAAAACCTTAGGGTACAAACCCAGATGCAACAGGGAGGGATAGTTAAAAGCAGGCTGCTGCATCTAACAGCATCCTTGAGTTTGCATACTCTGTCATTACCCTATATAACTGCCACCAGTTTTCTATATGGGAGATAATTCAACAGGTGTGCTGGTTTGTTTTGGGTTTTTTTTTTCCTTAAGTTCTGATTTTGTGTCATTTTGAAAAAAAATAAAAAATAATGCATTCATTTTGTTTTGGAAGCTGCTGTGATGGGTATTCAAGAGCAGTACTTCTGACTACAGTATGATGCATTACAAATAAAACAGTACAGAAGCATGCCAGAGTTTCACAAGGCACTCCTCTCCTCCTAAAAATGGGAGTGTATTAATGTGTTGAAGTATATCCAGTGTCAATTAGACTACAAAGGGATAACCATCTCTTTGCAGACTAATTAGACTTCCTACTCTTGCCTATGTAGAGTCAACAGTTACTGTGTTCTGCTTCCTTGGCAAAACTAGGAGCCATGCAAAGAACAGGATCAGACAGAGCTTTGACTTTCCTACATTCCTAATAGTTCTTGACTTTGTAAGGGAGAGCTGTGCATTTTTGTTTAATGTCAATTACTTACCTTACAAATGATCCTTAACATGGACTGGCACCAAAGCAAAAAATAATTAAAAATCTAGCCTTTACTTTCATTCAGTGATGGGTTTCTATTATTATGGTCAGAGTTTAAAATTTTATTTACCTTTACTAGAAAATTCTTATGAGTCTCACTTAACAAATCATCCTTTGTCCATTAAGCACATTTTATATTTCCTATAGCACAATCTCAATAAAACCAGTGCATTTTAAGAAAGTTGCTATTCAGAGAAACCAAAATCTTAAAAGGTTCATCAAGTGCTTCTTACTCTACCTCATAACAATTTATTAATCATATTTTTTTTAATTATAAAGTTCTAATATATTTTACTCTCTTTCAAAAATAACTTGCCATTGGTGTACAAAAGATTAAAGTAATCCATCTCCGGAAAAGAGGGATTGCCACTCTGTCTGTTCCTTGATCATCCCTAAGGAATGTACATGTTAGAGGAGTTCTGATTTCCCAAACTGACCTCCTAGCTTTTCTGCAGAGATAGCTGGCAGTAAAAGTAAAAACTATTCCTACATTTAAAAAAAATAATCCTGAAATGTGCTACTGAAAACCGTATTTTCAGCACAAATTCTGTTCTTCAGAGCTAAGTTTCCTTTGGATGCCCCCTGGCATTCTTGCTGCAGGGGTGCTAGTGCAGACATGAGGGAGACAGTAGCTGGGGCAGAGACTGTTGCATACCATTGAGACTATTCCCTCTGTGTCTAACCAGACTTCTGCCTTTAATGACTGTGACCATTTAACTTGTCTGGTTGGAGCTGGTATCCAAAGCTGTAGCAGACTATTCCAGTGAACAATCTAGTCTGCCTTCTCTGTTTTAATCCACTTTTATTATGTTTTTCTGCTTTTTTTTTTTCTTTAGTTATGCCAAACTTGAAGAAACATTTATAATATGTATTTTGTAAAAAATGCAGGACATTTGATCCTGAAGTGTGATAATTAAATTATTTAGATACTAATGATGCCAGTGGAGAAGAAGGAAAACAAACTGAAAAGCAATGTATTCAGGTAATTTGAGGGGAGGATATCTGGGTAAATTCTACTTTCTGTAACTCTTCACAGGTTCTAAATCTCACAGAAGTAGATCTAAGCACTCAGCATCTTCAAGGGATTACACAAGAGATCCACAGCTGGTTCCACACAGCATTTAAGTTATTCAAATGTAAGAAAGAGGAACGAAATCATGTCTGGGATTCAGTGAGTGTAGTCATTCTGGAAACTAACCCTTTATTGTCATTAGTGCTTATTGTCATGGTTTAGGGTCAGGGAAGCCCCTTAGACCTATAACAATGGATGGTCTTTGTTAACTCCCTCCTTCCCCAAAGCAGGAAGAGAAAGGGAATAAAGGAGACTTAGCAATTAGAAAACTAGAACAGCTTGAATGAAAAGGAAAATAATAATAATAATAATGGAATATATACAAAACCAGTATCAAGCCTAATCCCACCTGATAGCAATTAATTACATCACCATGACCACTGATGGTGTGGTGAAGGCACCAGGTAAGTCCCAGACTGGGCTTAGTGGCACACAGGAAGAGTATTCAGAAGCTGGATTCTGGTACTGGATTCAGGAACACATAGATGGGGATCAAAGGCAGAACAAACAGAGTCCTCCTCAGATACTGGCCATTGAAGAATTTATAAAGCCAAAATAGCCGAGTCAAGAGAGCTTGACCCTTGTAATCCCTCAGCTTTATACTGAATATGATATATATGGGCTGGCATCCCTCAATGGTCAGTTTTGGACCTATCATGTCCATTCCTCCCTGTGGGTGTGGCCTTTCACTTTCTGCACCCCACAGTGTGGTACACAAGATCCAGCAGTGGCCTTGGTCTGCACACCTTGGTACTAGCTCTAAATATGGGGTGTTATCACTGCTAGAAGCAGATACTGCCTGTGAAAACGTGCTGCTAGCTTCAGACAGTGCAGTTAGAAGAACTGAGCTGAAAAGTTAAATCATGAACAGAATTAATTCTATTCTCACTCAAACCAGGACAATTCTGCTTCTAATTTGATACTCCAGTTCTGCCAATGTTTAAATTTTAGCTGTGTTTTTGGCCTGGCAACCACAACACAGACTGAGAACAACTGAACAAGATGTAATAGATTTAGGCTTGGCACTGTCATTCACTTTGGAAATTACCACAATGAAAACAAGACAAATGGTCTGTAAACAAGTAAATGAGTGTAATAGGAATGATCATATTGTCCAAGTGAAGTAAGGAATTTACTAATATATCCTCAACTCTCCAGAATGTCAGTATTAAAATCACATCTTATTAACACACAAATTCTGGACAGATACACAGAAACATAATCAGAGAATTACCACAGATAGTACAAAAATTATTTTCAAACACACTAAATAAGCATGTGCTTTAATTGCACTCCAGTTTTTCTCTTGTGTAACTAAAGACTTAACTGAGGAGATGTAGCCATATTAGAATACAAAGGGACATGTCATAAGGTAGGACTGCGTGTACAAGAAAGGATAAACTATAAGGTCATTAGGTGAATTCTGCTGCAGTAACAGTATGGAACTGTGCGGAATTTACTGCATATTTTCACCAATCAAGAATTAAAAGCTTCATTTTTGTCACTGTTTGTATTTCTAGCTCTTCTAATATCCAAATGGGCATGATTAATAACTTAATGTATGACAATATGGCACAGTATAGAATAAAACTCTACAATTATTATATCCCACCCTAAAATGCCCATAGAGATGCAAAAACATTGCATTTCATTGTAACTTACTATTCTCTGTTTTAAAAATACCACACAAATGCATTGTTGAAACCAAGTGATATTCTCTGACATGTCTTCAGTTTGTCATCACAACTGTTGATTGCATCTTATGTCATAATCTTGCATAAGTGTGTGCAGAGAAAAGAAAATCAATTAAAGGAGAACCTGATCCTTCAAGTGTTTCTCTTGAAGTAGATGAATGGTTCTGTTGGTACACACAAACATAATTCTCCATGCTTAATTTAATAGTGCTATCATTTATGAAAAATTATTAGCCAAGTACATGTCATGTGAACTTAAATCCTGTTTCCTTGCTGCTTATCAGAAAGCTAGAGGCAATATGCTGTTTCTGGTGTTTTGTTCCCAGAGGAGACAGAAGTGCTATAGCTGTGGCAAATGTAAACCTGGCAGACACTGGAGACAAGGAGGAGGAAGGAAGTACGTTAAGTGCTTAAAGCTGGGTAGTGTAAATATCCTTTTCCCACTCCCCATGCTTTTGAGATTCTGAATATTTAGACCAACTGATAAAGCCAAAATGGAGCTCTTTGTTCCTATGTGCAAAGCAAGGACATATATTTGAAGGCTGTTTAACTTCAAGTGAGGAGGATTACTGTAGCAAATGTAGCCATTTCTAATTTCTCTTAAATACTGCTAAGAGCAAAATTGTAGTGACTTGGATTTCAGTGTTGCTGGCTGTCCCTGATGGCCTGAGGTTAGGAGTACTAGTACATCAGTTGAAGCCTGTGTCAGGCTGCTTCGCTACCATCAGTACTGTGGATGACTGCAATAAGTGGTTTATTAAAATATTAGTCTATGTACAATACTGTTTAAATAGTAATATTATTCTTAAGTCATTCAATTAGACTGTTAAACAGGTTCCTCTGAAAGGTAAAGTAACAGCATCCTCCATTACTTATCTGTCCAATTAAGCATTTTGGTGATGCTTTTTACTGGGGAAGAGCTTAATTTAGGAATATTATTTTTATTGCATTAAATCTGCATTTTCTACTAGCATGGAAACTAGTCATGCTCTATTTTTTCCCTCAGATCACAATGCCTTTGAAGATCATTTTTATTGTGATACAATAATTGTTCAATAATGAAACTGACATGCACTGAAACACCTTTGAAGCCATACCAAATCCAATTTAATTTACATAAAAGTTTTATGTTTTTCAAAGGGAAAAGCATGCAGTTTTTGCATGTTTGGGTTTTTTTTTGCATGCATAGTAACAAAGCAGATGTAGAGAACTATTTGGCATCAACTATACTTCAGCAAAGTATGCCTTTAACAGAATCAGAATGGACTATTTCAGACCTATAATGATCATTTAGTTCAATTGCTAAATTTCCAAATGGAAAAAGTGTTTCCTTTTTATATTTAGATTCTAAAAGTAAAGTTTTCACATTATTTGCCTGTACTTCAGGTAATTTATTTTTGAAAGGATAGTGTTATTGCAGGAAGAAGAGTCTTTATGACCTTTCATACTTTGATACCAATGCAAAACTTGAAAAACAAAAAAAAGTAATCATATTAAATGTCACTTCTGTATCATGTATGGTTCCATATCATATAGTTACAATACAGCTAAATGCAATTTTCAAACAGCTAAAATTCTGCTGAAATTCAGTTAAGCAAAGTGAGCCACTTTCATGCGGCATAGTCCCATGAGAAAGTGCACTGTGTTTTCCTCCCTGACTTCTGGTTTGCACCTTTACATACTGGTGGAAAAGGTTATCCATCAAAGCTAAATTTATCCTAGGAATGTGAACTTTCTAAAACTGTGATTCTGGTCTTCACTTCTAGATAAAAAGTTCCTGTCAGCAGTTAAACTTGCTTCAGAAAATTCGCTAAAGCTGTATCCAGTCTGCAGATGGTACCTAAACACCTCTTAGATAAAGTAGTTGATTCTAGTGCAGAAATTTATTTTTTTTTAAGTGAGAAAAGATTAATTGAAATTATAATTTGAGTGTTACCTGAAGGAGTGAGGAAGATAGAGGATTTACCACAAAAAAAAAAATATCTAAGGAACTTCTTACATCTCTGCTAGGTGTAGTAGTTGTCAGATGTACTTATCTCACCTCTTATTAAGTTTCTGTGTACATGTGCTTTACTTTCCAACGAAACATGACATTTTTACTTTCACAGCATTGCTTTGTGGGCCTTGATTTGCTGTTCTTTGAACTGAAGTTGAATTTGACTGGCTTTGTCTGAACTACAGCTTGCTTTTTATAGCTAATATATTAGTATTGTTAATTCTAAAGATGATAAGATGTTGGTTTTCAAGGGACTTGTGAAAAGCAGCAAACAGAAACTTTCATTAACAGCAGTGCTCTGTCATGAAAGAATTGTAAACAATAACTGGCAACAGTAGGTGAGGCATGAAGAATAAGTCCTTTATTACAATTGACACTATGCTGCTCCTTAAATCTCTTCCTACTGTGACACTGCCTGTTTGAATCTGTTTAATTAAATCTTGGTGCTGAGTGTTGTAACAATTACAAGTGACAGTTATATACAGTTTCTCAGACTTTAATATTGGGAAGAACAGTGTATCTGTGTTGTCCTAGATCTATTTGCTGTTTCTTGGTGGTTGGTTTTTAGGATTTTGTTTTTGTTTTGTGTGGGTTGGTTTTTTTTTTGGTTGGTTGGTTGGTTGGTTTTTGTTTTCATTTTTTTATTGAATAGCTCAAGCCTGGTAATTCTGTAAAGAAGTAAGGCAAGATGTTCACAGAAATCCTATGTGTAATGAAATCAACAGAATAATTAAAGCCTTGTGCTGTCCTCTATAAAGTATTATTCTAATGAAAGCTGGGTAGTACATGAAAATAGTATGAAATAGACTTCACCAGGCATTCTCAATAGTGGAAAAAAACTGCAAATAACTTGCAAATTGGCAAGCAATTTCAGTAAACAAATAAGGTCTAAAATAGTATAGCAAACTAATGAGCACTACAGCCACCTGCAAGATCTTCCAAAGGAAATTCCAATTCTTAAAAAGAGTTCCAGCAAAAGGAGGGACAGCATGAGTCAAGATGAATTAATGAAAAGGATCGCTGTGTGTGCTCTCCCTTCTCTTTTCCACCTACTATCAAAAGCATGGGTTTTTTTCTGCACATACTGTGCACCACAAGCTATGAAACCATATATTAAAATATTTCTGATTGGAAGGTCTCAGTTTTGAAATTCTTATGTACAATGGGAAAAATAACAGAAATGTCAGAAGCATTGTCTTGCAGCAATTAGAATAAATAAAAAAAAAAGTCAAGGAAACCTTCAAATGTGTATAGAGGGATGATAGCCACTTACAGGACAAAAGTTATATTTGTCATAGCATTTATTGAAAAATGAAATTCTGACACATTTAAGAACTAGTTACTTGAGTGATGAGATACACTTCATAAATTGTTTAATGTGGCTCTGTAATGACTGTAAATGAAAAAATGGCCCATCACCTAGGGCCAGTTTAGAGAATAATTAAAAACTAATCCTGAACACTAATGTGTTGGCAAGGAATATTTTCTTTAAGGGTAAATAGTTTTTTAAGGGGTAAGTATTTTTTTGTAAAGGTGACCTTTTAATGCAGCCAAACAGCTGTTTGCACCCCATTCACAAATTGAAATCTTAATTAATGACTGGTCTATATCAGATAAAAATGCCAAGTGCCACTATAGGTGATTCTGACCTTGAATTGCTCTGACAAATACAACATTCAGTACATATCAATTAAAAAAAAACCACATTTGATCTGGCATATCCTCATAGCATCTTTAAACTTCAGTGGTAGTTACATTTTCTGCAGAGAGAACTATCTGGTAGAGAAGGTCATAGTCCTCAAAAAGACAGCAAACACAAGCCTCCATAGCTTGTCCTTTCAATTTTCCCGTCATTTAATTAGTTTCATACCCAGTCAGCAAAGTAAGGATGTGTCTTTAAAACATAGTATAGCTAGCTATACTCAAGTTGCGTCAGGGGAGGTTTAGATTGGATATTAGGAAGAAATTCTTCACTGAGAGGGTAGTTAGGCACTGGAACAGGCTGCCCAGGGTGATGGTGGAGTCGCCATCTCTGGAGGTGTTTAAAGAATGAATAGATGCAGTGCTTGAGGATATGGTGGAGAGGTTAGAGAAATGCTAGGACAAAGGTTGGACTTGATGACCCTGGATGTCTTTTCCAACCATACTGATTCTGTGATTCTGTGATAGCTGTGAAAGCTTAATCAAGCTGGCATGAATGAAAACAGCGATAATGTAAATAGCAGTTTTGCAATATGTTAATAACATAGATGTGTATGCGTGGTCTCTAAAGAGTTTACATGTTGATCCCACTGTCCATCTGGAACCCTGACTATTCATAGGCTTTCACTCTTCATAATGGAAACCAGAGAGGTATGTTTCAGATATATCAATTTATTTCCAATTAAATAAATCTTTGCGTTTTTGCTTGATATGTCTGGTAAAAGACAAGATAGAAATGCACATTGATAGAGCACTTAGACGTATGGTATAGCTCCTACCAAAGCAAGAGTTGTGTTGTTAGCTTTGGGTCCTCATGAGAGGACCACACAGAGGAAATAGAAGCAGCATTTCCTACAGTGACAAAAAAAAGTCATGTAACATTTTCTGTTACTATGTGCTAATTTATTTGTCATTTTGAGAAAACAAGGAAGGACATTGCAAGGAAGCTGATACATCCAAAATTTTAGAAGCTCTCCTGTGAATCAACTAGCTAGCCAGCCAAGAAAATAAATCTTAAGAGAAAGGCAAAGTTTTAGCCTAGGACAGATAATAAAGACTTTCCCTCAAAATCCATAACTGTAATCTCTTATGCTATATGGTGAAAGATTTTACACACACTTCTGTCATCCCATTATCTCTGAGAAAGCTTGCAGAGAGTAAGTACAGTGTCCCGTTAATGTGCCCAGATCTACTTTAAAAAAAATGTCCTTCAGAACTGTTGGATCATGTGTGTGTGTAAGAAGGGTGTTCTCATTTCCAAAGAGCGAGTAATGCTGTTTGCTTAAGGGAACTGTGGCTGGAAGGCAGAAATCAGCTTACTTTCTTGTCTAGTCAAGGCAGCCTCAGCCCAGAAAACCCTGCAGAAGAAAGTCAAGATTGTACCATGGCTAACAGCAAGCAAGAGTGAAAGAGAGCATAAATGGGGTACTGGGAGCACTATGAGGGAAGCAGGATCTAGGCAAATAATAAAAAGAAAGTAATTTGTATAGACACCCAAAGGAAACAGTGTAGTGCTCAGTGTTGTGTAGTGAGGTGCTGGAAACTTCTGGACTGTAAATCAGGCCTTAAGTAAAGGTCTTCCCATTCAAAGACAATAGCAGGCAACAGAAAATCTCATTTCAAATGCTTTGATTATGGTCTGATTTATCTAGCAGACCTAAAGACCTCTCTTTTGAGTGATCTGGTTCTAGTTTGTGTTTTGAGTATGCCAGTATAAGTAGAGGGCCTTGTTGGGTTGTTCTGTACACTACTCACTTCCAGGAATAGATGCAGGCAGATTCACCACATAGGTTTTGGTTGTCTTGAGATCCCACCATGGTGTCCATTAAACAAAGTCTTATAGGCCTTACGCAGCTCTCACTAAATGTGGCAGGATTGAAAGCCTACAACCAACATGTTACAAAGGTGCTTCATAGAGAAAAAGCTTAAATAATATGCGTTCCAACCCAAGAAGGAACTCAGATTCAGTATCAGGAGAGGTAAGATGAAGATTTGAGCTTTGTCACAACACTTGCCTGATGGCATTGCAGTAGCAGTCTTTAGACAAGAGAGGTGGATGAAATCCCATGAAGGATGGAATGTCATCTCAGTTGGCATGTATTGAGCTGGTGCTGTTCTCCTAGATTCCTAGGAGCAGTTTGAAGAAAGGAGCAGAGTAGGCCACTCTGGACTATGAATTACTTCTTTTATGGAATAACTTTCCCAAAGGCTGAGCATTCAGCATAAGCAGCAGGCTTTGGGGAGAGCAAAGAGGAAATTGAACCAGGTGGAGAGCTTATTTATACCTTGAGTTCTGACAAAATGTAATGGGAAACTGAGACCAAAGAATGACTGCCAAAGCCATTGCAGAGATGGATATGTTATTGATTGTCTCCATAAACACATTGTTGGCTTATTGTTATACTTTCCAGAAATGAAAGCCATATTCCTTCTACTTTTCAAATTTTCTTTGTTTAGATGCCAGTATCATTCTTAAAAGACAAAGGAAACACAGCAATTGTATGGGGTCTGTTTCCATCCTTTTCTTGTCATGATTGGATTAAGTTGTGGTCTATTTATTCTCTTTTATAGTAATTCCGTAAAGGAAAGAGTAGAAGTGGCTGACAAACTAAAAAATACTATAAATGGTCATGGCAACCATTACAAAAAGGTTTTCCTTTGCTCATATGATGGCTGTTTGAGGAAAGTCTAGTCACTTTATTTCTGTGTACACAACATAAACTGCCCTTGGCTACTGAAAATGTCTTCTGAAGAAATACTGGCAATCTTTTGACGGTCAACTAAGCTGACATGCAAAATGGGAAAACATTTTAGAATAGTTTCTTCTGGAGTAAAAGGAACTCTGTGACTCTGAGAACAAGCTATATTGGAGTTTATCTCTGTCTCCCCTTGTAGATGTGTAATATTGTACTCCTTTTTTTTCTTAAGTATGATTGTGTGTGTATCATAATAAGGGTATACACATAAAACTGTTGGTTTACAGTCATTCTTATTAGATTAAGCCTAAAATAAGTGTTTGCATTGGAAAATTGAAGTTTCCTATCATAAAGCTTATATAAGGATGTATCAAGAGTTATATACCTTTGGTGCTTAATTTAATTATTTACGTCTCACCATCTTATATTTAAAGTGCCATACCAGTTATAAATGCTTCTCATTATTTTGAGAAGCAGATAATAAACATGATATTGCTTGTTGCATAATAGGAAATTGTTTATATGCATATATATATGTATGTATATAGAAATGTCACTGGCTTTTCATTAAAATAAGACTTAGTTTGCAGGGAGACAATAATTACTTTATGACACTCCTTGCTTATTCTTTTTCCTCTATTGTTCTTCACTTCTTACGCATTGTCCTCTGCCCTAGCATGGGTCACTTACAGGCTACTCACTGCACCTTTGGGGTATTCCTGACCTGGATGAAGTCTCTCAAAGCTGTAACTCCATTATGGAGCCTCTAATTCCAAGAGTGGCTCTCCAAGCCATGTCCCAGGCAGTTCACCCTTCTACTTTCCTCTTGTGTTCCTTCTGCCCCTAAAAAGCTACTTTTTCTTAAATACCTGAGCACAGGTGCTAGGTGATCCCCAGCAGTGGTGTGCAATAAGTTACCCACAAAGGTTTCAGAGCCAGTACAATGGGTTGCCCGTGTGCGTTTGAGAGACAGGTGGACCCAGCTGTAACAACCACACATGGCCTACACAGGTCTTTCATGAGCACCACAGAGAAAAGTGCTGAGTTTAGTTGGGATGTGATGGAGGCTGCAGGGCAGGGGTCTCCATGGCACAGTGAGGGACAAAAGAGGAAGAGACTTTTGAGAAGAGGTGGGCAGTATATGCGTTGGACAGATTACTGTACAGTAGGTATAAGGAATTTTTCCAGGCACTGCTTTCTATTGTCAGGGTATCAACACCATGGGGAGACAGTTCAACATCAAGCAAAAGTCCATTTTAAAATAGTACATCATGGCTGTTAGAGTAATAGCTAAAAGGTTGCATTTGCCATAGTTTAAGCAGCTTGAAATACAAGCAGAAATACATGGATAAAGCTTTATATGAGGGAGCATTTTTTGGTTAGACAGTGTTACTCTCATTTGGATTCTGGATCTTAACTGTTGTCTTGGTAATTTTACTCACTGAGCTGTGCAAGGTTTGTTTCTATTACATCATTAATTTAAATGAGTAATTCTAGCATAAACTAGAACTAAAATAATAACCTGGAATATATTTACATCTCTAAGGACACAAGTGGGTTCTTAGCTCCTTTATTAAGGAAATATTTTACTTGAGCAATACACATATTAGCAAGCTGGTTGTTATTCCATGTTATTTGCTGAATACAGCACTTCTTTTTTCGGTGTGCATCTATAAGTTCTCCTTTTCTTTCAGTCTCCATGCAGACAATAAATTAATCAACTATTAGTTCACCCACATATACATGTGTATGTGTGTGTGTATACAGGATATATATTAATATATCTTGATTGTGAGACACAACATTTTCTCTAAAGAGGAAGCCTTTATACTGACTACCCACACTGTCCTACTGTTTCCTAAGCAAAGCAAGTAGAAAAGGCATGGTGAGTTACCAAGAAACTGTTACCTCAAGGAAAAATAAACCCAAAACCTCAAGCATTTTGATCTGTTGTGCATGTAAAGTAGCAACATTCTAAAAAATACTTCAATCAGACCTGCAACCTTTCCAAGGCTCATTCATATACCTGTTTCATCAACTAACAAAAATAGAATATAAAATACTGCATCCAACTTGCTTACAACTTTTGCATCATTAAATAAAATTCCACTGAATTAGCTCCCGTACTTTAATGGCCTAATTGTCAACATTACTTTTTTAGGCATGCCATGGTAGGGCAACCCTAATGTATAACTATATTATTTTCCTTCTAAGTGTGGGCAGGGGGTGTGGTGAATGGGCTCTATTCAAGGGATTTTTTACTTATGCTTTCTAACTGCTTTTACATGATTCTCAAAAAAAAAAAAAAAAAAAAAAAAAAAAAAATATAGGGGGGATTTACATTTTTTTTTTATATGGGAAGAACACACGTTTAAACC
>JAOEGS010012426.1:19470-40395 GCA_025447755.1 Corythornis vintsioides | reverse complement strand
ACCCCCCGGGCAACCCCCCCCCCCCCCCCCCCCCCCCCCACAAAAAAAAAAAAAAAAAAAAAAAAAAAAGTATTTTTAAAGTTTGGGTTTGTTTTTTTTTTTTCACTGAGGGAATTAATTCAGTCAAAGCCTACTTAGATCAAAGCCTTTATTCAGGAAAGTCCCCAACTGGCTCCAGCCAGGGTTAGTGCAATGCTTCCTCTCCCCCAAGAGTGGCATTTAACACCTGCATTTTTCAAATATGATTCAATACGTTGCATCCCTCTTTCTTGGGATGTTAATGACAGCCTTTGTGTGAATGGACTGTTTGGTACCTGAACAGCCCTAAATTCACTGCATCCAGACTAAGGGGTAACTGCACAGTATGCTGGGAAGCATTTTGGGGTGTGCTTTTAACTGGGGGCACAGATCATCAAGCAATAAAGAGATCTGTTTGTCAGGAGGTTGCTGCCCAGTTTGCAGTGTAACTTCACATGTCTTCATTGTCTCTTTTGCCTGCAGACTCCCCTTCACCTGGCAGTGATCACTGATCAGCCTGAAATCACCGAGCATCTCTTGAAGGCTGGTTCTGACCTGGAAATCAGGGACTTCAGAGGAAATACCCCCCTGCACATTGCCTGCCAGCAGGGCTCCCTCAGGAGTGTCAGTGTCCTCACACAGTACTGCCAGCCACACCATCTCCTCGCTGTCCTGCAGGCGACCAACTACAATGGTACGGGCATGCTGCTGTATTTCCATGTTGGTGTGCTCTACCAAGGGGAGAGTTGATGCCCCATAGAGCTCAAAAGACCTCTGGAGAAGTGGAGAAGGATCATTATGCCCATTTAAGAGTTGAGCCCAAGCACTCAGTGGTGTTCAACTTCTGTAAAATGTCATTGTCTCGTGGACGTCCTCACTATTGATTTTTGGCTCTCATTGGCTTTGAATTTTGGAATTTTAGTGAGTACATTTGTAGTGCTCCTCTTTTTCTGGCTACGGTAATTTGCAGTCAGACATGGGAATAAAGTCCCAAATCTTTGCAAAATCCAGCCCTCTTATTTGCAATAATAATAAATACTGGCAGCTGGAAAGCTGTCCTGGAAAACACCCTTTTGCCATGTATGAATCACAAACTTAGATATCATCCTGTCCTATCATTTTGACTTTAACTGAA
Organism: Corythornis vintsioides; assembly: GCA_025447755.1. Lineage (NCBI taxonomy): Eukaryota > Metazoa > Chordata > Aves > Coraciiformes > Alcedinidae > Corythornis > Corythornis vintsioides. The sequence continues at coordinate 39,242 of JAOEGS010012426.1, read as the reverse complement.
TGATAGAGCATTAGGTTAGAGTTACTCAAGTTTTTCTCTCATTTGTGTTTTACAGGACATACGTGTCTCCATTTGGCATCTATTCAAGGCTACCTGGCTATTGTTGAATACTTGCTGTCCTTGGGAGCAGATGTAAATGCTCAGGTATGTAATTATATCATGAGTTTAACTGAGCAAGGCTGTGCAGTCATAAGAATCAACAGGTCTGGCACTGGCTGTGGTTCTCCTAACATGCCACGCTGTGTTCTTTCCATGCAGGAGCCATGCAATGGCAGAACAGCACTACATTTGGCTGTGGACCTGCAGAATTCAGACCTGGTGTCACTTCTGGTGAAACACGGCGCGGATGTGAACAAAGTGACCTACCAGGGCTATTCCCCCTATCAGCTCACATGGGGAAGAGACAACTCCAGCATACAGGAACAGCTCAAACAGCTGACCACAGCTGACCTGCAGATGCTGCCAGAAAGTGAGGATGAGGAGAGCAGTGAATCGGAGCCTGAACTGACAGAGGATGAAGTAAGTAGTTATTTGTACCTTTTGAAGAGAAGAGGAAAATCCTGCCCTTTCGTGTTGTTTTTGTTGGTGCTGCTCTTCTGATGCCACTCTTGCTTATATAACTGACCAGTATAAATAGCCCATAAAGAAAGGTTATGCTATCAAGCATAAGCAAGATGTCAGTTGGGGAGAGCATAAGAATAGAATAATTTTAAGAAGAAAATGTAAAAAAATAAGATGAATGGAGGTTAACTTCGTGCAGCGTGGTTCTCTGAACACCCACCTTCCTGTTGCTGATACCTACAGAACCTCCAAAGATAAAATTCAAGTTAATGGGTAGTTTTCTCCTCCCCAGCATTTGCTTTTCTAATGTTCTCAGTGCTGTTGAATGGCAGACACAACCATTTCAGTGTAGAAATTGTATACACTGCTGAAGTCAGGGCATGCAGAATTTGGCAGTTATCCCAGAGTGAATACGAGTTTTGCATTAACAGCCTTTTTTTTTTTTTTCTTGCAGCTTATATATGATGACTGCCTTATTGGAGGACGACAGCTGGCATTTTAAAGAAGAGCTTTCTGTGAAAAGAAGTGACTGTGTGCATGTGTATAGAAACAGGACTGACTTTCTTCATTTAAAAAGTCAGAATTGGAGGGAAAAACCAGGAGGGCAGTGCTACACTGCCCAGCGAGAAGCACGTTAATTTTAATGGGACGGTTCCAGGTTCTGGCCTGTGTTTAAATACAGGAGTGGAATGTGTAACATCAGTAGGTATCTGTGATTATTCACACCACCTGATAAAAAGCCACAGTCAACCTTATCAACCCTGTGAAGGTAATGGACTACACATCTAACCTGCTAAGTTACAGAGAGTTATCTTGTGGCATTCGGTACCACAATGAACACGTGTCCTCTGATGGCAAGGCAGGCTCATACCAACACCCCATCTTCTCAGAGACTGTGTCCATTTGGGCTTGTGGTGCTCCCTGGCCATACTGACAGACCTCAGGCTGCTCTTGGTGGGCATCCCAGGTGGAAGAGTCAAACTAAGGGACCGGTGATCTCCTGGCTGTTAGGAGAAAGTAGCAATAATGTTAACTGTGGGCATTGGAAACTGTGTGTTTCACACCATGTGTGTCATAATTAGCAATTGTATATTGTGTAAATACTGTACATTTTTTTTTTTGTTCATAATTATTTTGGTACATGTGAGATATGTATTTATTAAAAAAAACTCAGATTACTGTACCTGGCATGTGAAATAGCCTGGCTTCTTGTCGTGAGGTATATGGGAATCCACCTGCTTTGCTTTTTAAGAAACACTGAACACAGAGTAGACCAATAGGGTCACAGGCTCAGGGTGGTTCACCTCAGTGTGAGTAGGACAGCTAAGCAGCTTGCAGCTCTCAGCCCTTGTGCTGCAGCTAATTCTGGAAGCGGATGTAGGTGGCGTTTCCTGACCCATTACTGCAGGTGGGTTGGGGGTGCTGGGATTCCCCTTCTGTCACCCAGGCACCAGGCTGCCCAGCTACTAGAGAAGGATTTTTGAGGTGCCTGTGGCAGCACCCACCCGCCTACCCTTGTGACACCTTTTGTTCCAATACTCAGCAGCTCTTGCTGAGACATGCTGGGAGAGGCTGAAGGTTTGCAGCACAGCCCTGCACCCACTCACCTTCTTCATCACTCAGTCTGGCTCTGGTTTGAACTCGGACACCTTTGGATTTTCCAAAGGGGATTTCCAAGGGAAGAGGGAGCCACATGCCTGGCAACACGTGCTGCTGCCTTCCACCCCTGAAATTCAGTGTGGGGCCTCCCTGCTTCCCTGCTGTGGAAGCTACAGTTCTCCTTGCCCTACTGACTGCTGGAGGATGTGGCTTTAACCCTTTCTGGTTATTCCTGTGTGTTTCTCTCCAGCATTCAGGCAGACAGAATCACTTTGCTCAAGTCCTCGCCTGCACCGGATTATCCCTTGGCAGTGTATTACTGTGCCTGACTAATTTTAGCCACAGAATTTAGCCCTCTGTGTGAATGCATAAAAGATGGGTTGTGTGAAGGGTGACCATGCCATGTTCCTTCTGTGCTGTAACCCCCTGGATGAGGGCAGGGTATGGCAGAGCTATTGACTCAGGACTGATCTCTGCCAAGAGCATTGGTGAGGGGACTTCTGTGCTTCTGGCATCTGGTCTGGCTTAGGCTGCCAGAGAATGCCATAGCTGCAGGTTGCACAGGGACACCCATTCCCTTTTCTGTTCTGCTCTTCTCAAGGGGTTCCTGTCACACAACCTGCTCTAAGGAGGGCTTTCTGGTATGAGGAAGAGCACCACAGCAAGCTGGGTGCTTCCTAATTTGCATGGGAGCCAAAGTCCACTGTGGAAAGGATTATATAAAATTGTCATCCTGAGTCATTAATTTTTATTTCCCTTTTACTCTTATTGCATAAGCATAGCCCAGGTGTATGCACTGAAGCATCCTCCTAGAAGACAGGGTCATGCCTGCATTGCATATCTGCAAAGTTTTGCATATGTGGAGCTTGGTGAGAATCTGTCTGCCTTCTCCTTCTTGAGAACTCACCCTGCCCTCCAGATAACTACTACATCTGAGCTGGGCTTGGGGGTTTGAGGTGTTTACCCACCTGCTGCTACAGGTTTTTCACCATCAAAGAATCACAAGTGACTTTCAGCCTTTCTTGACTAAATGTGCTGTCACTGTTGATGGAAATAGAAAAGGCAATGTTCCTCCCATTAGCCACACTTAAGCTTCCCCCTTGCAAAACAGGAGCTGGAAGTGCTGTCAAGGCCCTGCAGAGGCATTCACCAGATATAGATATCAGTGTTCTGGAAGTGATCAGGTACACAGCTGGACCTGGTATACAAATATTTAAATAGATACCATCTGAATGCAAATACTTTTTATTCAAAGGCCAAAGGGAGGGAGGGGAGTGCTATCAGTAGTACCACATTGGTCGAGTAGTTTCGGAGGCAGGGGTATGTTCTCTACTGCCCATTGCAGCATTTAGTCAAACAGTATCATAGGAAGGTGCTTCTATAATCTTGCAAGAATTCTGTGATGACTTCATAAATTAAGCAAGTGCTTTAGTGTACAAGGAAGTTTTGCAGCTAAACAAACCACTGCCCAGGTACTATGCAGTGTTATGCTACTGTTTGCTTCCACCAGTCATGCAGAAGTAACCAAGTAGCATCTGTGGAGGAACTGCAGTCAAAGTGAGTAGGATGGAGATTAACCAGAGAATACACAACCAGGAGCAAAATAGGATGGGGCATGTTGTGCATTTGTGCATTGCTGACGGGGAGGCTCTTCCCTGCAGAGCTCTTTGCCTGCTCACTTGATGATACAAGGAGGTTGTTCACTGTAGGTCACCTTCCACACCTCCAGTTTTAAACAGACAGCCCTTAACTACTGCATGGCCAGCCTGTCTCTGGATTTTCCATACCTATGCCTTTAGAACCATCTTCTGAGAGTGGTTTTGGTGATAACCTGCCTTTGTGCTACCTTCTTGGCACTCTGGCAGATATGTTGCACAATTCCATTTGTAGGACTCCAAGGACTCCTTGTGTATTTATTCTGCCAGCATTACTTTTACCTGATCTGCCCACCATGGCAGCTATTAGCACAACACACTGTCTTGTTTTTGCTTCTCTTTCTGCCAGTGCTTTCCCATGCTGACCCAGGGTTCAAAATTATCTCTCAAAATTATCTCTCAGCACCTTTGCCACCTGCCCTGAGTGGCTCAGCAAGCTTCAAGAGCAGCTATGCTGCTGCAGATCTAGGTCCTGTGAAGTTCAGTTTTAGTTTCCTGACTCTGATCCTCTCTCCACTACCCTCCTTCCTTTACTCAGGTCCTGCCATGCCTGTGACCTCCACTCTTACTGACCTTAGCACTCCATTCTTATTGCCCTTAGCACTCATATCCTCTTCTGCCTGATCCTTCCTTTCTTCCAGGGTAAGCACCTTTCTGCAGGTCCTCCTTCTTTTGCTGGGACACCAGCTCACCATGAGCTCATTAACCCATCACGATGTTGCACAACATGATGCAGAAGTTCTGTTTCCAGCCTTTCCCTGCTGCCTGTTCTTATCAACCTCTTTGACAATCCTACAGGGATATTCCCATACTTCCTCATACTGTGCACAAAGAGCTGAATTTCCTCCCACACCCTCCTCTCCCTTCTTGCACTCTGGCTCCCTGCAGGTCTTCCTTGTCCCAACCACAACCCAGGGGCTACCTTCAGTCCCTGCTCACCTGCCTTTCAGCTTACTCAACATTAGCTCTGGACATAACAAGAGCCTTAGGGTGGTGACAAAATGACATGCAGTCTGCCAGGGCAGCAGTGGTGGTGAGCAGACCCCAGAGCCTGATCTTCCCCCAGTAAATTGGGAACCCTTCTCTTCCATTCACTGCAGCTTTGGAAAGTGTGAAAGCAAGGGCAAAAGGGGGTTCCCTGCGCCTAAGGACATGCATCCTGTGTCCTCCCTTGGATCCTGCACCAGCCTGACCTTTGCTCTTCTTATCATTCAGCCTTTGACATTAGGAAAAGGGTCCCCTAATGACTACTTAGTATTGTGACATAAGAATGACATACCCAAAAGAAATACAGGGCCAGGCAAGGGCCAACAGACAGTGTTTGCCAGCTGCACACCCTGCAATCAGCTGGTGAATACATCCGCTTGCCTACCCCAGAAGGACTCAATGCACCAGAAGGCAGTGAGGTCACAAAGATCCTTAGTCTAGGTCCAAAAGTGACAGCTCCACTGATGCTGGCTTTGCCCTACAACTCCAGTTAAAAATTGGATCAAATCAACCAGCAAGGTGGTTGAGTGAGGAAAGGAAAAGGTGGAACTGGCAACAAAACCTGAAGGAAGACATCATGATCTCTGAGGAGAAAGGCAAATATCATTTGTGACTGTTTTAATGGAGAATCTTCAATGTTGCTAGACTTTGGGGCATTCTGGGATCCATCACAGATATTTTTTTCTGCAGAAGCTGAGCTGTGGGAATAATTACACATCTGGTTGTTCCTAAAGGAAAGAATTTCAGAACAGAGCACAGCATTGGCAGGGTGGAACCCCTCCCTGGACAAAAGCCCATCCTCACTTCAGGAGGGTGGAGGAAGGGCTTTTCCAGCACTGCTGTGTTCTCAGTGCTGGCACTTGGCTGGAGAGTGAGTGCTGCAGGGGATCCTGATAAATGAGGGAGCAGGAAAAGTCCTTGTCCCTTCATGCCAGCTAGGACAGCACACACAGTTGGGATGGCTGCACAGCTTTTCCCTGTCTCCAGAAAGAACTTGTCGTACAACTCTGGCACCTTTCACCTCCCCATCCCTTCAGACAGGGCTCTGAATGTTAACAATACTTAACACTTCAGGGGCCAAAGGCTCCTTTTAAATGCTGCTGCATTTATCCGTCCGTAATGTAAGAAGCTGAAGTCCAGAGGGATTGAAACAGAAACTTCTCCCAATTTCCCTTGGAGGTTTGACTACCCTCCCTCCCCTTGCTCCAATGCTCAGGTTCTCCCAGTACTGTCTCGTCCAATTTTCCAAACAGGATTTTCCAGTCCCCATCAGAATAAAGCTGGGGTTTTCCCCTCACACTCCTTTCTGCAGTTTCACCCCTCCACAGCAGCCACCAGCCATGGCCCCGAGCTCCCTTCCCTCTCTCCAGCAGTGGGAGTGTAGCCTCCTTCCTGCCCAGAGCTGGCCTCAGGGTCTTCCCTACTTCAAAGGAATATGCTTGTACCCCTTTAATTTAAATCCTTTTCCCATTCCTAGTTTAAGCTAATTCAGATTAATTTTCCTGTACATTTCAAGAGAAGCTCATCATCCTTCCATCTGAAAGCAAAATAAAACCAAATGTGTGCAAAATGCTTCAATAAGGAGCCTCAAAACACAAATACTCCTATCCTGTGCATCCCTTGAACGACACACAGTTACAATTAACAGTGCAACACTTGGTTAATTATTACACCTAGATTTCAGTAGCTTGGAGAAGGGAGTTTCCCGAGGCCCTAGAGAAGATCCGCATGAGCAAAGCTCCAGTTCAGCAAAGCTCCTTGTCTGCACCAGAGAGTGCCATGGGGTCAAGCAAGATGCAGACCCCCAGAGGAGCACCGTGAGCCCGTGGTGTTCACTCAGGCACTGTGGGAGGACTTGCTGGTGTTTTTCCTCTCTGAATGGGAAAAGGGCGTGCCATGTCTCAGGGAGAGCTCTGCAACAGTGCTGAGCTGAGGATGGAGAGTTGGGGAGGATGGCAGCCCACCCTGTGCAGCACACAGAATGAAACCACCCACTTCTTTCTGTTTTTATTAAGTGGATGGATTTCCATTCCAGCATGCGTCAAGGCTGATGTTGCTGGATCTCATCCAAAACCTTAGGTCTGACTCCTGGCAGCAGCTTCTCTGAGACATTTTGCCTCAGCAAACAAACAAGCCCTCCCCCAAGATGAATTGAGGCTCCATACCCTGGGCTGTGATGAGCACGGCTCGGGGAAATCCCTCCTGAGAAGGGGGATTCACGCCACCCACTTGCCCCCAAACCTCCTTGGAGCATTGGATTAATACGAAATTTCCCAAGCTGAAGCAAAACATCCAATGTTGTCTGTCTGTTCATCATTCCTAGAGCTCTCCATGCTGCCATCCTTGCAGGACTGACCCCCAGCAGCAGCAGCAGGATGAAATGTGTGGTGCTGAGCTGCTGGGCTACACCACCCCAGTGAGGGAAAGCTCACAGACTGCCATATGTCTTGCCTTGACAATCACTCTTGCAGAACAAAGCTCAAACCTGTGGAAACTGAAATAATTAGGTGGAAATAGGGTCAGCTGGCAGCAGTGTGGGAGGCTGACAGGCTTTGCCTGGGTTTAAACATGCGGTGTTCAACTACCATGGAATGGCAAAAAGGCAGAGGGGGAAATGGCAACAGTGCTACTGGGGTGTGAAGGCTGGATGGGACACCACTGACAGTAGACATGGGTCCAGCTGGTCCCCCAGGACCACTGCTGAAGCTGTCTCATTATTGCCCAGCAGTAGCCCTTCTCAGATGGGAATACTTAAGCTTTTCCCGTGGCACCTTCCACTCTGGCTCTGTCTCGGGAAGGTTGATGAGCATGTCCAGGAAAGGTCAAGACTTCTGGACAGAATTGCCTTCTGCCCTGGGTGATGGCAAGCAGAGCTAGTTTCCCTTCTCCACACAGCTGACTTGCAGTGTGATTTGATCACCTGCTTCCCTCTGTGAGCTGGTCCTGTATCTGAGGGACTTTTGGAGTAAGGAACTGATAACTCTTCATTTCCTTTTTCAGACAAATCTGGGCAAAGCAGGAAAGGGAAACTGCACAGGTTCCCTGGCAATTGGATTCTTTCCATGAGCAATTCCAGGCACATGGAGGCATGACTAAGCCTCTTTAGGTATGGTGCTCTGGGAAGCCTCTTCCTTAAAAAAGCCACGCTGAGGGGCAGGAGACAAGAGGACAGCCACATCCATGCACTGCACAAAATTAGAGAAAAGCACCTCAGTAGAGCACGTGGCAGCTCTGTGCCACAAGTAGGACTGAAGACATTTCTCACAAAGTCTTGTGTGAGCAGAAGGTGCGAGCCCATCTGCACCACAACATCCTGGCAATGAGTGCCAACAGTTCCAGATGTTCTGCTTCAAAGTTAAGAACATATGAAATACTACTAAATAGCTGCTGCTTTTTTTTTTTTCCACATGAAATGTTTTGCACTGCTTTGTTTCAGTTAGAAACCATGTATTGTTTTAAAAAATATTACATTATTTAAATCATATTGAGAACTTCCCAACTGAAACAGATTACTTCTGTAGACTCAGAGAACAAGAATTTATTTCTTTTTTTTCTTACTCATTGGAAACTTCAGGTGTTTATTTTCTCATTCACCTGATTTTTTTTTTTATCCTAAGCTTTTATGATTGCAACACTCTTCTTCTGAATCATGTGAACTGGGCATATTTCCAGCCTCGGGCTTACCATGTTGTCTCTCAAAAGCCAACCCCACAATTTGCATCCAGTTGCCATCTCTATAATAGTTATTAAACTCTTCAAGCTCACACAGGGACAAGTCTTCTATTGGTCTTAGAGCTAACAGCCTTCCATCTGGTCTGCTTGGCTTCCTCTCACCATCACAGCATCCACCCTCCTCACACATGTACAACTTATTCCCTCTACCCATTGACTCCATCTTTTGGCTGCTCTAAATATACCAAGAAATAAACACAGCTAATGGGAAATGATAATTTCAAAACTGATCCCGAGAGCACTCTTGTGATAAAAGTTTTGGGGCTGTGCACAGCTGTGGCACATACAGCCTCTGGCAGGTAAACTGATGCTAATTCTGACACTAATTGGGGTCCTGCTGCTGGACATTCTGCCCATGACTTGTACCATATCTACAGACTGATTCAACCCAAGGCATGAAGCCAAGGCACATGACCCAGAGAGTGTTAGGTATTTCCCATAGAGGTGCTTTCATTCAGCAATAAAGCAAATGCAGGTCAGTGTGTCCTTTTCCTGTAGGCAAGTCTCGTGTTGTAAGCATGTTGATCGTGAAATGCCACCACACATGGCTTCTCAGCATCACCATAAGAAAAATGCCATCTCTTCAGCCATTCTGCTTCACTGAATTTACAGCTGGGCTCTTGAATGCTGTCAATATAAATTGCATATTCCTTGCTAGCACAGGATAAAAGCAGCTCCATGTAGCCTTATTACTAATTTAGCTTAATGGCACATGAAATATCATCTTCATCACAGAGCATTTGAGTTCTGTCTCTGGGGATAGCAAAGTAATCACAGAATGATTGAATCACTTAGGGTGGAAAAGACCTTTAAGATGGTCAAGTCCACCTGCTAACAGTGCAGCCAAGTCCAACCACATCACTACAGAACACCTGTGCCTCCCTTTGAGCAGTGGTAAGTGTCCCACCTGAGGAGGGTGTGCAGGCAAACACTGAGTTGGTGAAGATGCTGCTGCTGCTCCAGGTGCTGGCACAGCAAAAGTGATTGGGTCTCTCAGTGTCCCTTCTGCCATGTCTGCCCACTGGCACCGCAGGGAGACCAAGAGCTTTTGCCCCAGGCTGGATATGACCCTGGCCCAGCACAGAGGTGAAGAAAGGTGCAGCACAGCTGAGCACCATCACAAAGGGGGCTTTCCAGGGTGAACTAAAAGGCAAATATGCCCTAATGATAGGACAGACTTTTTTATGTTTCATCATCACTTAGTCCAAAAAGCAGTTCTGTGACAGACACAACTGCAGTTGCTGCTGGTGGCAGCTCAGTGGCCTTCCAGGGCTGGCCATCAGGCACAAGTGCTCCTAGTATCAGAGCCCATGGTTGGAGCAGGAGGTGTCCTCTTCTTTGCAGCATGCCAGTACCTGGCACCACAAGCCTTACCCTGCTAGCTGTAGGGGAACTGCTTCAGCAAACCACAGAAGGAAGCCAAAGACAAGATGTGTGAGATCAGGAAAGCATGCAGAATGTGGTCCTGCTTCACCTCATTGGTCTGCCACCTGTGTGTGGAAATCCACAGTTCAGGGCATAACTCCCCAACATTGGATGTAAACACCCATGACAACCAGCAGAAAGCAAAATGAGAGTAAACACTGCAAACACCACCCTTTGAAGGGTTAAAACAGAGCTGCACAGTGTGCTTTCAGCCCCCACTGAAGCAAACAGCTCACCACCTCTGAAATGAGCCTCCAGGAGCAATTCAGAAAGGAAAGTGTAAGCTGGTGCAGAGTGACTGACCTGCTTTGCATGGGACTTCATCTTACCTTTTTTTTTTACAAAGCAGTGGTGAGAAAAAAAAAAAAAGGCAGTGATGGCAAATGCAAATATCTACAAGACATCAAGGCCTCAGCAGGGAACTTGCTCAGCCCTGAGGTCCCTGAGCCCAGGTATAAGTGAGCTGTGTGGTTGTGACTTATGTTTGGCATGGACCTTGCTGCTATGACTGCTCTCTTGACTGGGAAGTCCCTTTATCCCATCAACATCAATTAGGGTTCTTTTTGGGTTCCTACTCAGACATGATCAAAATATGTACTGAAGAGCTGCTCTTAAAAGTGAGAGCTTGACACGCACGGCTGCCTGTGGCATTACAAGAAATGTAAAAGAAAGAGGAAATAATTTGAATTTTGTGCATGTGGCATGAGCTGCATCAAGCTGCATTTAGGATGATTTTTCTTGGATGTAGTGTGGCAGCTACATCGATGTCTCGCTCCTTCTTACTGCTGATTGTTGAAATATTTCTTTCACAACTGTAAACATGCACCTAATGAACTCGCTCCTGCATATGCCCAGAGCCATCTCCCTTTTGCTAACTGGCAACCTGTTGAGCCATCTGTCCTTGCTCAGCACCTCACAGATCTCAAGTGCAATGGCAGAAACCCAACTGGCATGGTTTTGAGAGTCCTCAGGAGCAGCCTCTGCAAGAGCTACATGCTTCCAGCATCTGCCAACAGTGGTTGCAGATGTTCCAGGAGAAAATCACCCTGGGAGAAGCCAGGACAGAACAGGCTGATCAATACAATACCAAAGGAATGAAGGAGAGGGAAGTGTTTTTGCTATCAAACAGGCAGCAAGTTAAACTAGGAATTTCATTAACATGAGTGTGTCTAACCAAATGTAGCCTCTCAAAACACTTGTAGTACAAATGCTCTAAGTCCCCAGTAGGGAAAACTGAGGTACAGATAGGCAGTTGATAATACTGAAGCATAGGAGGGCTTAGGCTGCTCCTTAACAGCACCTAGGACAATGAGAAAGTAAAACATTGGCTCTCCTAAAAGCACTTTCTGGTAACAACTGTGGCAAAGGCTGGCAAAGGCTGGGGCTGGTGCCATCTCTGCTGCTCCCCACGCGTGTGCTGGGGCAAAGCCAGTGCCACCCCACACGTCATTGCTGCTCCTCGCCCAGGCAGGCTACACATGCACCTTAGGGCAGTGCAAACCAGCAGATGCGAAATGCTGCTGTAAGACATGGAGTCACAGCCCACACAGGGCTTGTGGCTCACAGCATTTCTGCCCTGGCATTGGGCTGTAAACTCCCCAGGGCAGGGAATGCCTTTGAATAGGTGTTTGTGGAGCTGCCTGGAGAGTATGTGCTACCAGTCCCCTCCTCTGAGGAGCCCTAAGGAATATGAACTGGTAAAACCAGTGCCTACAGTGTAAAAGCACTTGGTGCTTCTAGCTACAAAGCTCCCACTTTGATGTCTTCTGGGACAAACAAGATTTGAGTAGTCACTTGTGCACCAGGGGTCTTCCTTGGATTCTTGAGGCTCTGCTAAATTAGAATACTTCTGTCAGCAATGTGCAGTAAGGTAAGATAGAAAACTGTGGACTCCAGTAACCAGAGCTATGTGGAATCTCAGGAGGCTTTCTTGCTGGGCAGGAGATCTGCTGTGCTGGCAGGCTTCTCTTCTGCTCTGCCCTGCTGGCAGAGGCACTCTATTCAAATGCCATTCTCTTAAGCTTTCACACATGGGACTTTCAGAAGATTCACACTCTTCAGAAAAAAATTTATAGGATCAGATTTTCCTGTGGGCCCTCAAATCATTTTATTAATCACTGGGACCATTGTCAAAAGTCTTTCCACCCTGAGAAATTCCACTTAATCACAGCTTGCACTACTGCCACTGTCTCAGCATCAGATGGAGAAAGAAATGATGCAGCAAGGACCTTAGTCACAGTAGTGTTGCTTCAAGGCTGAGCTGGGGAACGGGACATGAATCATCTTTGCCTTTTCTTTCTTTTAAGGCAAACAGAGATGACAACTTCTGCTCTACTAGTAAAGTACATAAAGCAGTGACAGGTCTTCCTGTTTCCTTTCCATCTTGAGTGCCTGCTGCCTGCTCCTTCCCTGCATTTAGCTATAGCTACTGACAAATGCCATCTCTCCTTCAAGCTACTCCTTGGAGATTTGTTTACTACATCTCAGCAAGAATGGAGCTGTTTCCCAGGACCTAGGAATCGCAGAGTATTTTCCAAACAAGGCAGTTCCTCTATACAATGGACTTTTCTGTGTAGACAGGTGCATAAGGGCAGCGTGCTGTGGGGCTGGGAGATAAAAGACCAGCTCTTTGGAAAGGTGTGTGGTAATGATAGGCATTGCATGGCCTCACTTTTACAAGCCTGCCTGCTTGCTGAAGTCCACTGAACACATCAGGTGCCCAGGACAGGGATAAGGGAGCTGCCTACGCAAGCAAAGGGGAATGCCAAGGTCAGTGGTGCCTCAGGCTGGCCAGCACAGCAGGGAGAAAAAGATGAGTCAGGATCAGAGGTCATGGCAGAACTGTGCTGTGAAAAGTGCTCTCCTGGCCTCTCCTGTTGTGCTCCTGACATGAGGCATGCAGAAGCACCTCAGGGTAGCAGGAGGCCCTGCAGACCATCCTTTGCTGTAACGGGATAACCAAATGAGGCTTGTTCTGAAGCACTGTAATACATGGTAGCAGAAACCCTCTCTGCATAAAAGGAGGGAGGGCAGGGGGAAACAGCTAGAATATTTTGTCCCCTCTCTATTCTACTGGAAAATGTATGACCACAAGTCCCCATAGGTGCTGCCCCTCAGGAGAGGAACTGGTATTTTGCTAGGAGAATCCAGCACTTTTTATCTAGACACAGTTTGAGCAAGGCCTAGATAGCACTCGGCTAAAGATGCAGTGAACCGCTGAATTCCACACTAACACACTCCCTCCACCTCCTCAGCCTGCTCCTGTCCTACTAAATTCTAGGAGCTGGGGCAGGCAGCTCAGTGTGCCAGTCATGGCTCCCTGTCAAAACAACTAGGAGCTGCAGCCCTTGCCTTGCGCTGTGGTTGGCAGCCAGGCTCGCTGCAGGACCTGCCTCTGCAAGCTGTCCAAAGGGGCTGGGTCCCAGTAGTAGGCTTGGGCACTGTGGTGAGGAAAAGCATTGAACTTGTTGAAAGCAAGCTGGGTCATGCAAAAAAAAACAAAAACCCCAGTGCACTGTTATGGAGAAATTCCAGCAAGTTGCTTGGGTAGGCAGGGGTTGCCCTACTTCTGTTTAGGGTTTCCTGGCCTGAAATAAAGGCTCCCGTGCTGAGAGAAGCTGCGTGCATGTGGTAAACTCAGCAGGTTGCACGAGGCAACAATCTGTGCAGTACGTCCAGGGCACTTCAGATGCCCTTGTGCAATCGAGTGTCCAGGATTTCCAAACACTCAAATGACTGGCCACAGCTGCTGTTTTGCCAGAGTTGCTTGATGTCAGCCAGCCAAAGTTCTCCCCTCCAGCACAGACAAAATTTCCAAGGGTGAAAAGTGAGTGTGTCCAGGGAGTCTCCAGATACAGGGTAACTACTCTGTGCTCAGCAGATCTCCATGGAAAAGGTCAGAGGAATCCTCCCCTGAAGTCATTCACCAAGGATGGAGCCAGGATCTGCCCCATTGGCCCCTTCCATGAGCCCACTCACATGAGTTGTCAGTCAGCCTTTGTGGCTGCTCTGTGCCCTGCTTTGGACACAAACTTGCCACTAGTCCAGCAGACAGACCTGCACATGGAGTAGCTTGTCATTAATTTCAGTACAACTTGCCCTTCTGCTGCCATGAGTTTGCAGCCATTCAAAGACAACTGACATGTAAATCTGGGAATACCTCCCACCCCTAAAATATTTCTATCATCTGAATAAGGTCACCTCCTTAAACCACAGACCATCAGCCTAGTTCCAGCTCTTGGCAGGATGCTTGGGGTTCCAGCCACAGAGTAATGTCACTGCTTGGAGACAGACACACACCCAGGCTGCTGCCCCAGCTACAAGGAAACACAACTTCTAGGGTTTGCTTTTGCTGTTTCTACTCCAGTCCTTTTTCTCCCAGCCCACTACCACCCTGAAGCTGCCAGCCGTGGCCAGTGCTGGCTTCTGACAGCTGGCACTCTGGTCACACAAGCTCCTGTGATGAGTAGGTTTTTCAGCTCAGTGAACTCATGTGTTTTTCTTGATTAGATTTAGCAGTTTGGAAAGGATAAACAGCTGTTCCTAGAAGCTTTCTGCAGGAGCTGGCAAATTCTATTGGCCTCCAGACACAACTCTGCAGGAAGGTGGTGGAAGTCAGATGAACAGGGTGATCACCCCGACAGGAGATATTGCAACATCATCCTCAGCATCCAGGATGTCGTGACAGCTTCCAAGGACAGCCTTCTCCTTTGGCCCCAGCACGTCTCTCTGGCAGGCACTACAGTAGCTACACGTGCTTGCTGAGCACTTGTGCAATGTGAGAATCAAAACTGTGCTTGAGGCAATCCAAGCTCCTGTTTTCTTATATCTACACTGCAAAACAGAGGCCTCATTCTCGGAGTGGAGCAAGCCCATAATTTATGCTGGGGATGATCAGCCTTGGGCACAGCTGCTCACATTGCTTGCCACACTGCTATTTATTTGCTAGCCAGGCTGTTTCAAGTTGTGTGTGCAGAGACAGTCGGTTACATGTAGAAAACAGCTCATTGAGCAACAGGCAGAGTTTGGCACTTCATAAAGCCACTGAAATCACCAACCCAGAGGTCTTTCCAGTCCGGTGTGTTGTCTTCAGCCATGACCAAAGCTGGAAACAATGGGTATGACCTCACCATTGCTTGGACTCCTACTCAACTAGTAGTACAGACCTGTTCAGGATGGTGCTTCTGCCCATGTCAGTGACAAGAATCTTAACTACTCAGCATCAGGAGAATTAAGAGAAGTATAATGCAATCCCAGCTGAAGCTGATGCTGGAGTGTCTGCAGAAGTGGAATCTGAAGTGCCACAGAAATAAGTGACCTACAGAATTTCCGTCCACCTATGCCTACTTTCTTAAACTATCAATATTTGGTTAACTGACTTCACTGAAGCAAAATCAATAATCCCACTTATCATATACAGCAGCTATTACAGACCATCTTCAGAAAAACATTATTGTTCTCCAGTAGTGTAGTGGAAATCATCACTTGGTCATAGAACCCAGAAGAGATCTAATGCTACAACAGGATGCTGGTAGGAAAGCTTGTGTCCTAACCTGCTGTCTGGAAAGCCCGTGCTCAGCAGCTCTTGCAATGTGTACCTCTCACTAGTGGCTTCTCTCTACTTGGCTTGGAAGTCCCTGAGCAGACAGGGCTCTGTGTGAGCACATGCCTCACCTGAGGACCCTTCAATGGAAAATATCTCATGCATCCTCCTGGGAGGAAGGAATGCTAGACCTTCCTCCCATCCAAGGAGCTCTGCTCCTGACTCTACATTACCAACCTGAATCCCTGGCATTAGGGAAGAAAAGGAGACAGTGTGTCCCCTCTTCTCATGCTCTCTCCTGCCCAGGAACAAGAGCTTATCTTCCATAGAGATTTGCCTAACTGCCTGTTGTCTGAGTGGGTGGGTGCCCTAGCTGGAATTTTATTACATTCACCTGGAGACTGTTATCTTTGGCAATTTCAGGAGGAAAACAGAAAGGCTGTGAAGGGGCAGTGGTGTTCACCAGACCCTATAAAATAGCCCACACCAGCTGAGTGAAGACTCTGAGGCTTAAGAAAGGCAGATCTTCAGGCAGAACCTGTGCTCAGTGTTTCCAGCTGATTTGCAGCTTCATTTAGCAGGGCTGGTTTGTTGGTTTTGGCCCCTCATGGAGAAACACACCACCAGGACACAGCTTGCTTTAGCCCCATTTTTGCTGGTGGAAGAGCTGATGGCCATGGTCTGCCTGGCCACTGCAGTACCCATATTGCAGCAAGCAGAAAGGATTGCAAGAGCTTTCCTCTCACTCACTTTGGACGAAGCAAGACAAGGTCTTAGATTAATTCAAATTAGCCCATATAATTTTTCCCAAAGCAAACACAGGGAAATGCACTCTAATTACTCCACCAGCCAACTGAGAGGGAGTAACCTCCAGTGGGAGGGGTAGATGAGAGCAAGGAGATGGAAAGCTTCTTCCAGAGCCCAAGCCCAGAGGAATGGAGTTTGTGCACTTTGTGTATAAAAAGACAGAGAGGGTCCTGAACACTTAAGGTGGGAATAAGCAAGATAAGTCAGTAGGACTCTGTCTTGTCCCACTCAGTGGACAACAAGGGAGATGAATCTTTATGATCCCCCAAAAGAGGCTGTCCCTGCAAGGCAGGGCTGGCAGGGCAGCAGAGTCAAGACAATGACTCTGAGGAACAATAACAATGTATTACTTCTCCCTAATGAAACAAGCAAGAAACCATATGGGTAACAGTGTTATTTTTGTAGGAGATTGTTTTACAGCACAACTAAATTTTGAGGAAAAGGAAGAGTTATTAGAAAAGAGGAAAACAGAGGGGGAGAGAAACAGAAAGAGATAAAAAGGTCACCCATGGATCCAGTGACGTCTCACTGGATCTGTCCAAGTCTTCATTTTTACAGTGGTGGGTGCACACCAATCAATATTTTTCTGTCCCTTTATACTCTTGAGGTATCTGGGTGGCATTCCCAACTTCCACAGTAAGTGGTGTTGGTTTGCATGAGCCCCATAAGCCAGAAGTAGTGTGGCCCCTGCCATCCACATCCCTCATGGTGCAATCAGCAGAATCACTTAACTAAAGAAAAGAGTCCCACCTATGCAGAATTTATCTCTTCCTTTTGTTAAAACCTATCTGCAAAGAGCTGAATGGGGGGCACAGAGTTGGAAGCAATCAACACCTCTTCCATACAGGACTTTCCAGATCTTTACAGACTCTTTGCAAATACCTGGGAGCACAGAGCAGGGATCCCCTCAAGGAGACAGCCAAGGCCAGGGGGACACTGGGGAAATGTTGGACATGCTGCCATGAGAAAATGCCAGGCAAAATGGCAGCTTGCACAGCCAAGTGTCTGCCCTATTGGAAGAGAGAAAATTAGAAGAGTCTACTGGCTCTTTATGCTTCACTATGGCAAATGGCAGTATCAGTTTCCAGGCCTGGCAGCCCACTGGGCTACCATGCATCAGGGAGGAGAAGAGATGAGTGGCATGGCTGTCCCAGACTGTGGGTGTTGCTTCTGCTCATGTACGAGGGTTCACCTTGAAAACAGGCCTGGCACCATGTAGACTGGTACTGAGCTTCAGGGCTGGCTGTCAGCCAGAGGAGCTGCAGCCCTTCTCAACCCTCAAGGAAGCTGGGGTAGCTGAGGTGGGGCACTGGAAAGGATGCCAGGTACTCACTGGAAACATAATCAGTTAAACCCACTGCTCTCACCTTGGGAAATTCCAGGTTCCTTCCACAAATGAAACGTTCCTTTTGCAAACTTGTTTTGCTGGGGTTCCTGCCTACACCCAGGCTATGCAAACAAAACCAGCACTGAAAGTAAAAGTATCGGTTCTGTGCTCTGTGCAAGACTCCCTTTGCTTCTTGTGTTCATCATGGTGTGACAGCCACTGCCCATTGCCTCGGTAACACGATCAGTTCAACCTGATTCCTTTGAACATCTGCACTGTGAGCAGCACGTGCCATCACATGTGTGGGTCCCCTGAGAGATGGCTGATATTTCCCAAATCACCTGCTGACAGATAGGTCTTGGTGACTCGCCTCTCATTATTTGCTGTTGCTCATCAAGGAGGGTTTTTCCACTTCCATGTTCATTAGCTAAGCTGGCAAGGCACATCTTCGAGCAGATATTTCTCCTCTGCTTCATGGGTGCTTTATGTGGTATCTGGGGGATCCTGGCGTCCTTCTTTTGTCTGTTTCCTTGTAAGACAGAGAGCTACAGGGTGAATTTGCCTTGAAGTCACTGTAACTGCTGATGTGCTGCACTGAGCACAGGCACTGCAGAAGAGCTTTGAAAGGAGAGGAACCCACTCTGGAGGAGTGAAAAACAGATGCCAGTACAGAACAGCCTTGGGGCAGCCAGACAAACCCTGATTTGGATGGGAACTATATGGTGTCACCCACAGCACCTTTGAGAACGCAGGAAAACAAGTCAGCAAGGTCCAGGCTTGGGGGCAGAAATGCAGAAACTTGCAGAAAATCTGAATGATGGGGGAAGGCAATTGTCAAGCAACAAAAGTGAATGAGGGCAGAGCGACAGATGAAGACGTCGCCTGAAATCGCTGTCCTCAAAGCCAAATTCCTTCTGTATCAAGCCAATGCAATTTCTATCTTGATATACTGGATTTCATTGCAAGTGGGTGTGCCACACAGATTTTATTTATTTATTTATTTTCAAGTATTTTTGCTCAGAAAGCAGAGTGTTTCCTGTGGTAACTTGCAAAGACAAATTCACGTTCTCGAGTTTGGAAGGAAGATTCTTTTCCGTGCCCCCCAGGAAGACTTGCTAATGGGAAGAAGGCAGGGCTTTCTGGTGGGCTCAGGAGCAACTGGGAGGATTGCCCGTCTGTCCTCACACTCTTTTCTTCTTTCATGTGTGTCTGGCAGCTGCAGGGGTTGGGGGAGAGGCTGCTGTCTTGGCTCCTGTGGAAGGCTGCAGTGGTGGAGCTCTGCCAGCACCGGCTCTGAACTACCCACTTGGCCTGGACTGTGGTTTTCTGGGGAATCACCCATACCAAAGCAAACACAGTGCACACCTGACAGGGCCTATTAAAGCATTTCTCACTCCATCAGCACAGGCAGGTAGCATCCTCGACTGCATTCTGGTACAAGCTGGGACCAAGCTACCTGGACAGGGTGAGGATGCTTCCATGGATCACTTTGCTGAGGTGTCCCTAGGCAGGTAATGGGGAAATCCTGCACAGCAGATAAAGGCCCATAAGGTGCCTTATGCCATGTTCTGGTTAATACCAGTTCCCCTAGGGATCTTCTTACCCATTTTCATAGCAATTCAAGTGAAAGATACTGTCAGGGCCTGATTTCTACTTAGAGTACAAACAGAGAGGGCCACACACAGATTGGAAGGTCATTAACCATTAGTTGTATTCCCCTTTCTAGTCCCATTTAACCCCTCTGTAGCACTTTGCTGTTCTGAAAGCACTGTAGAAGCAGAAGTTTTGGTCCACACTCTAAGGTGCCTACCCCTAACCCAGGTGTCACTTGGGGTCTCCCCTACTCCTTCTGATCATTTGCTCAGAGGAGGAAATGCTTGGGGATGCTTCCAGAAAGCCTGAAGGACTGGGTCAGAAAATGCACACATCTAAAAGGTTAGTTAAAAAACAGGATGAAAACTAAGCCCACTGGAACAGTGGGATGGAAGCACTGCAGTCCTTATGTGAAAAAAAGGCACATTCCTCCTTGTTTTTCAGCCAGCTTTGCCTTGCAGCTGAACACTCTTTCTTTCTTTCTTTCTTTCTTTCTTTCTTTCTTTCTTTCTTTCTTTCTTTCTTTCTTTCTTTCTTTCTTTCT
>JAOEGS010012426.1:0-19370 GCA_025447755.1 Corythornis vintsioides | reverse complement strand
TCCTTCCTTCTTTCCTTCTTTTTTTCCTTCTTTCTTTCCTTCTCTCCTCCTTTCTTTCCTTCTTGCCTTCTTTCTTTCCTTCTTTCCTTCTTGTGTTTATTTGCTTCCCCCTATGCCCCCCCCTTTTTCTTTTTTTTCTTTCCCTACTGCTTGGTCATATGTGGCAGTAGCTGCTTTAAGAGGAAAGCACTGCTCTGGCCTCACTCAGCATCCACTGATTCAGCTTACTCAGCTTCACCTCAGGGGGATTTCTGGAGGAAGGTAATATCAGCAGTGTGGCTAAACCAGCTTCCCTTCAGCAGCCAGTAATAGTCCCTGTCTTCCTGAAGAGGATCAAATGCACTTCACCCGGGTGAACTGTTTCACACAGTCCATGGTAATGCCTAGTCCCTGTCCTGCTGGTAGCAAGGAGAGGAGAAACAAGGTTTGAGGTCCGATGAATTCTCAGCCCTTAATTCTCCAGATCCTGTAGCTAACTAATTGGGCCTGAGGGATTTTAAGGGTTTTTCCTCTTTGTGAAAAATACATTTTTACTAAAATTAAAAACTGTTAGCTCTGTCTGTGGAGCACCTCTGCCCCGTTTGCATGCCAAGACTGTTTTCCCTTGCTTCTTATCTGCTTAAAATCAGAAACATTTTGGCCAAAAAAAAATAGTTAGAAATGTGCTTCTTAAAAGCTGCCTGTGCCTGAAGGCACTATGTATTCTCCTGACAAAATGGGTGAGGATGAAAGAAAGATCCCTTCTCCTCCTCCTCTTATCAGAAGGGTCTCCCAGGGAGGTGAGTCGGTAGAGAACTGTCATGAGTGGAGGAGCAACGAATGCTTGCTCCAGCTGGGGTGCTGGCGTGCTTGCTCCCTTTCTCAGAGGACACTGTGTGGTTGTGTAATGACAAAGCCACAGCATTTTAGGAAGAAGACAAGAGGAAGGAAACTGTGCAAGGCAGGGGTTTCCCAGGCTTTGACACTGTCTTTATACGTGGTAC
Source organism: Corythornis vintsioides (assembly GCA_025447755.1). Taxonomy (NCBI): domain Eukaryota; kingdom Metazoa; phylum Chordata; class Aves; order Coraciiformes; family Alcedinidae; genus Corythornis; species Corythornis vintsioides. Next base: position 18,387 of record JAOEGS010012426.1, on the reverse strand, counting down.
TTTTGAATGGAGGAGAAGTCTGGGAACAGGGAAATCAGAAGGGGTTTTTTGTACCTTTACTTCCCTTGCTGAGCCAGTCATATCCCAATTGAAGCTGGGGCAGTTTCCCCCACCCCAGGCAGCCCACGGCAATCACCTGGCAAGCCCACACAATGGGGGCCCCTGTAAGCTGCAGAGATGTACACAAACCACCTCCTGCCTCATTTACTCCTGGATCTGCTGATGCTACAAAACACTATGGGCAGGGTGAAGACTGACGTGTGACCCTGGGGAAGGTGGGACTGACCCAAGACCTCCGCCCACACCTGCACCCTACCAGCCTGCAGCTGCTCCCCAGAAGCAAGCATCATGCTCAGTGCTCCTCTGCAGCATCTCCTGTCACTCCTGCCATGCCACAGGGCAGCTGAGATCATCAAGTGCTCTCTCAGCCTGTGTCCCTGCAGGGCAATGGGAGCATGGGTGCATGGGCACGCATGGAGGGGAGTGTGAGGTGGGATGCCTACGTGCCTGGGCACAGATAAACTGCATCATACCCAGGTAGCCTTCAACACGTCCACACTCACACCCTCTGACTCTTGTCTTTTCGTTTGGTCCTAGCAGACCCTTTTACAAAGCTTGTGGAAGAGGACAGCCCCCAGACTTAAGCACTCAGATGCAGGACCTAACCCAGAGGGGAATTTTGCTGCGAAGCCATTATCTGCATTGCAGTATTTCAAGCACAGTCAGGTTTGACCTACAGCCATGAGATAGAAAGATGTCACTACCCATCTGACCACAAGAGATAAAAGCATAGACCAGCCCGTTCTAGTCTTAGCAAATGAAAGCACACTGTTTGAAAAAAAAAAAAAAAAGAAAGAAAAGAAAAGAAAATTAAAACCATAGTGCTTCAGCTGTAAAGGCTGTGTTATTTCTCCTCCTCAAGCAGATACCATTGGGCTCAGCTGCAGGAGATTTGAAAGCACTAGAAGAGAAAAACTTCAGAGGGGGAAAGGACTCTGAAGAGGCCATGCACATTCATATAGATTTCTACTTTTTTACAAAAATTACAAAGATTTACAGGATCTTCAATCAGGCTTGGTCCTGGGCTTGTTGAATATTTGGCCATCTTGTTGTGATGCTATAACTGAGCGTGGGAATTCCCTCCAGGGTGGAGTCTTGTGCTATAGGTGTGGTACCAACAAAAACAAGCAGGAGTTCTCACTGCTGCTTTCAGGGTGGGCCTTGGAACAGCTGGGTGTGGGGAAAATTGCCTCAGTTTTTTTCTACTGTTTATGGTTTAGGAGAAGAATAATTAACTGCTAAGTGTATGGAAGTTGGAGGAGATAGGACTAAGACAAGAACCATCCTGACATATTTCAAGCTACCCTTATCATGGTACTGTATAACCTGCTTCTTGTAAAACCTGTTTTTGTCTCCAAAAAGAACACTTATCTCTTCACTCAGACCAAAATATATGTCCATGACCTGAGCATAAGAAACATCTGATTTTAAAACTCCTGAAAATGAGAGTTATTTATAGAAATTGGTTGGTTTGCATGGGATCACTCTCTAAACATGTGAAAAATGGTTGGAATAATCATAACTTACGATTTAGAAGAGGAAAGAAAGAAAGATGGAAATACTTCTTGCTGTTAACAGTGGCAGAAGGCTCCTCTGAAGCCACCTGAGGTGTAGCACTGTGGCTGCATGGGAGCTTAGCTAACCACCCTGTCCTGCAGAGCTGCCTGCAGCAGGGTATGGAATTAGTGAGTAAGCCTCAAAGCCCCCTGGAGACTCTTACTGCTATCACTGGTGAGACTGCACCACACAAGGATATTTTTAATCAACATTTTAAAGCACAGATCCAGCTGAAACAAGCCAAGCAGGTTCTGCTGTAACTATATTTAATCACTGTTCTGAATCCTCTCCCACGGCCCGTGGCACAAGGCTCACAAGAGCACAGTGGTGCTGGGCCAGGCTTCCTCTCTAGCTCAGCTATCCTCACATGACCCTGCTCACTGAGGAGAACGCTGGTTTCTTCCCCAGCTCTAAAATACCAATCGTGTGCAAAAATAAGTGCCCATGTTTTGTTCACAGTTATTGCAAATACTCAATTTGTGTTAAATGTGCATTTTTAAGCGTAGGTGTACTGGGAGATTTTTGTTTTATTAATTGCTCTTTATTATTATTTTTTCTTTATTATTATTTTGCTTTATTATTTACTCTTTATTTCTGAGACAGGCTGACCTGTCTCAGAAGCTCCATGGGATTTGTCAAGAGCAGAGGGAGGGAGTCTGACCCTTTCACCAGCAGGAAGAATTCCAGGTGGTAACCTCAGCTCTTGAATCCAGCCTTTACAGCTGCCAGTTTCACACAAAACCGAACCACACACTCACACACACACACACACACACAAAGAGCTTCCCACTCTTTGTATGTCTATGAATGAGTAGGTACCTGCAGAGTGGGCTGAAGTACCATCTGGAGGATTGTACTTTTACTGCTGGAGAGTGCCACGAGCTAGTGATGTGCATGAAGTTGGCAAAGAGTGATTGTTTACTCTCCTAGGTAACAATCCATTGCAAAATGATTTCAAATGTCAAGATGATATAACCGTGGCAACCTACAGTATGTGGCACAACCAATTCAAAGGGTGTGCTTTTTGCATTCTCACAGGGTGATAAAGCATCGGCCTGTGATAAACTGGGCCATACCCTCCCTGTTTCCACAGGACCTTATTGTCTCCCTTCTACAAGCACTGGAGCTCATGGCAACTGTGTGGTGAGCCAGATAAAAGTTTTCCTGCAGTGAAGGAGGCACAAGCACTCACCCAGATGAACTCCCTGAACTGGGTCAGGTTGCAGTCACATGGATGCCATTGCTGACACAAGGGATGGTGTGGGACCCACACAGCGATTGAAGGCAGCCCTTTCTGACTTAGATCTGGTAGGGACACCCTTGTGCATTCATGTTAAGAGCCAAACATCACACACCTGAGTCCAGAAGATGAAACAAGCCCCTTTGCCTGCTCATGTCTTGCAGCCTGCCCTTTTGAAAGCTCCACACTCCTGGCAGGGCTGGATTACAGCATGTATCTGTGCACACACTGGTGATTCTTGTTACAAAGTACTATTGTTTGTGTATTGCAATGGTACGTGTTTTAGTTTGCCACCAAAATGAGAAAGCAGCACACGCTCATTATTATCTGCATTTGAAATAAGGGCTGTAACATCATTTGGCAAATATGTGCTTCATCAACAGAAGCAGTGTCTCAATCATCCTCCCACTGAATGCATTGCAGATGCTTTCATTTGTCAATAGGTATAGATTCAGAGAACAGGAAAATCCATTTTATCCTTTTTTTTTTCTAGTAATAACTAAACCCAGCTCTTAAAATTGAAAGTGAAGGACCCATGCTACTTCATTCCTGTAATACAGACCACTTGTAATGCTACTTATCACTAATGCTTTTTGTTATCTTCCTTTCCAGACAACCTTATGCCCTTTTCCAGACCATCAAAACCCTCACCTGGATACTGGGCCATTCACAACATCTGAATACACACACACACACACACACCAGTTTATTTTGCAGTCCATGTCTGTAATTGTTGCCTTTGAATTTCTGAACGATTATTGCACTTTAGGCAGATGTGCCCCACTGGACTACCTCCACAAGGGCTCAGGTCTGTTTTCTGCATTGGAGTGAGAAAGATGTAGGTGTCAGTGCAAGTACTCAAAGTAGGGAAAAAAGTTTAAAAAATACTTCCTGGTGAGTACTGTTGTCACCCAGGGGATAGAACTATTTTTGCACTTACAGAGCTGATTTTACACTATTTTTACACTTTATTTACTTGGTTTGTTACTAGGTAAGAGCAGTTAGTAATGGAAACTTCTGGAGATAAGAATAGAAATATTATTTCCTAATCTTCTAACAAGCACTCAACAAACATTTCATGTGCACAGACATGGGAGGCAGAGCTACTGGGAGCTACAGGTTGAGAAATCTACTGGAGGCTGAGGATTCAGGCAACTTGCCACTGCATTGTGGTGTTTTGGGCAGCCTTCCTCATCACCACTGAAAATCCTCCTTTGTCTCCTGTCTCTTCTGCTAAAAGCCTCAACAGCAACTCTCCAGCCTTCTTACAGGCACATCCTATTACCTTCAGAAGCAGTGAGTAACTGAACTAACCTGGTAGCCTATTTTGAAGGTTCACCACATCCTTAGGTGAGAAGCATTTTATTTCTGTCAGCCAGGCATTTCCAAATACTGTTAACTGAAACTAGGCTAACACGTTTCTTCACAATACCCTAAAGGTATGCAGTTGCAAGTGTTTTAAGGGACACAGGTGGGAAATGGAATGAAAGAAATGCTTCCCATCCCACTGGTATTAAAACCCGGTCCATGGTGGCTGTCCCCTTTGGCAGCCAGATTGCTGCAGGTTTTCTTGACACTGTTGGAAGCTCCACCTTCCTCACCTTAAAGTAGCTGCACTGTCCAGAGGGCCCCCCTGCCTGGCTGCCAAAGCCAGCCTCCAGTTAGATTCCAGAAAGGAGGTTTTGGCCAATTTGGAGAACTGATACCCTTCTCTCCCCAGGGAAAATAATTCGCTTACAAGGGAGGATTTTGGCTGCCACTCCTAACAGATGCAGCACCAGTTTAACCAGACCCTGCTTATGGATCCTGTCCTGTACTGCCCCCTGTGCTGGTACTACTATTGCAGGACCAGGATCAAGGTTAAACCAGTGTCCAATCTGAATTAATGCTACTTCTCTAAATTGATTTTTAAGTTTAGTATTATTTTTTTAAAACACAGACTTGTTACCATATTGGGTCCCTTGGGTAGCCCTGGAAATTGCTGGGCTACACAAGGAGTATAGGAGCAGAGGAACCAGGGAGGAGCAGTTGTACCAGAAGTGACCACATAGAAACCTTCCTTAGACTAAGAGGGGTTAATCAGTGCTGTTCAGATGAAGCATCTGAGGGTAGTGGTCAATGGCTCAATGTTCAGATGGAGATGAGTGACAAATTGTGTCTCTCAGGGGTCTGGGGTCTGTATCGTTTCACAATTTTATCAATTATATAGACAGTGGGATCGAGGCACCTGCACCTGGGCAGGAACAATCCCCACTATCAATCCAGGCTTGGGGATGACGTGATAGAGAGCAGCCCTGCAGAAATGGACTCAGAGGTGCTGATAGATGAGAAGCTGGACATGATACAGAAGCAGCCAGTGTGTGCCTGCAGCCCAGAAGGCCAATTGCATCCTGGGCTGCATCAGAAGTTTGGCCAGCAGATCGAGAGGTGATTCTGCTGCTCTACTCTGCTCTGGTCAGACCTCACCTGGAGTACTGTGTCCAGCTCTGGAGCCCTGAGGAAGGACATAAACCTGATGGAGCAGGTCCAGAGGAGGTCCACAAAGGTGATCAGGGGGCTAGAACACCTCTCCTACAAGGACAAGCTGGGGGAGCTGGGATGTTTCAGCCTGGAGAAGGCTCCGGGGAGATCTAATAACCACCATCCAGTACCTTAAGGGAGCTTAGAAAAAGACAGGAGAGGGCCTGTTTACAAAGGCCTGTAGTGAAAGGACAAGGGGCAATGGTTTTAAATTAGAAAGGAGTGGATTTAGATCAGAAATAAGGAAGAAGTTCTTTACCATAAGAGTCATGGAGCATGGGAACAGGTTGCTCGGGGAGGTGGTTGAGGCCCCACCCCTAGAGACATTCAAGGTGGGGCTTGACGAGGCTCTGAGCAACCTGCTCTAGTTGAAGATGTCCCTGCTCTCAGCAGGGGGGTTGGACTAGATGACCTCTAGAGGTTCCTTTCAATCCAGACAATTCTATGATTTCTAAGATTTATGACTGTAAAATGAACATGCCTGCTGAAAGAGGCAAATACCACTTTGGTGGGACAGGTGTCATAAGTTTAAGTCAAAGAGTAGTCATGAGGACAGCGAGCTATGGATACTCCTGATCCTTTAGTGATGCAGGCAGTGCAATTCCATTTCCCTCTTCCCTCCTTTATGCCACTACTATGGCCAATCTGACCCTGAAGTGAGCCAATTCAGGTCACTAATCCAACAGAGAACTGAAACAAGCAAAGCAATGCTTTCAGTCAGTAAACAGAACAGCTCATTACAAATATAAATAAGCAGCAGCACTGGCTGAAGGAAGAGGGTGGACATAGCTGGCATAAAAACATGGACCGTGAGCATACCTACAAACACCACAGCAACATTAGGTGTCACTGAAAGGCATCCCTATGCCTGGTGGTGCAATCCTAGTCTGTGCACATTCATACCTTGTTTCTCCACCCACAACTACTAAATTTGACACTAACTTAAGAGAGCACTGCTTTCTACTCTGAGGAATTCCATAAAGGATGAAACACCTTACATTCACAACTCTCTGTGCCAGTGGGTGTCACGAGAAGAGGTTTTCTGCAAGAGAAAAAGAAATTTCTGGGAAAAAAAAAAAAAGCACCAAACAAAACTGAAACAGCATAGTTGTGTGTCCTAATCTGCACTGCACCCCACACCACCAAAGCCTTAGCTAGGAATCATTATTCTAGAGGCTTGTGGTTCAATGGGTAGAGCAGCTATGCCACAAGGAGTTGAACAGCAAGCACATGTAGTGCATCTGAAGCTCCAGGAAGCTCAGCTACAACTAAGAGGTTCTACAAAGGACCGTGAGAAAAATGCTAACCCCCAAAAATGGAAGCACAGATTTCTTCATACATAATTCTGCCAAATGCAGTTGTTTGGATTTTGATATGTTGGGTCTATTTATTCACCAGGTTTACAGTCAAGTACCTTATGGTTCTGATATTTAACATCACAGCTTGGAATTTTCATAAATGATGGTGCCACAGGTAAGACTACTACTAGAGAAAAGATTACTATGCTGCAAAAAGCTTGGTCAAACAGCAGCAAATACTGTTAATAACTGAGATTTTTGACAGTCATTTAAGAAATGCAAGTTTATCAGTACAGACTTAGTACAAAGGATAGGAGATAGCATTGTGGGCTTTTTTTTTTTTTTTAATATATGAGAATCATGGTAAACAAATGAGATCCAGACATTTTAAGCAGCTTTGCATAAGCATGTGATGATCCTTGTTTTAGTTTGGGCATGAGAGGTTTAAGTTCATTGCTCCAATAGATCCTGAACTACAGGATGTCTTGCATTGTTTCCAAATAGTTTTGGGTTATAGCAAAACAAGAGAAGAGAACAAACTGTTACTAGCAAGAGCTGGCTGGAACAAGCTATGACAATTTAGGAACTTCCCCTCTGAAAAAAAAACCAAACCCAAACCAAAACAAAGCAAACAACAACAAAAAAAAACCCAACCCAAACCCAAAACTGATTACAAATTGAAAGGCACTGCCCCTACAGTTATTACCATGGTAGTGTAGGTTTTTTTTCAAGAAAAAAACATTAATACTGTCATGGATACACTATACAAAACTTGATCCCATGAGCCAAAGCTGCTGTTTTGCAGCTTTGTTTGTCAAAATAGCAGGCTTTGCTTCAGTGTCAGGAGGGAAGAAAAAAAAAAAAGTTTTTTTTTTTTTTCTTCAGATGCCAGTAAGCTACAGATTTAATTCTTTCATCTAACTTCCAACAATATGCACTGAACAAAAATATTTCTTGTCTGCTACCTCTGGACATCAGCTTAATGAGAAAGAGGACAGAGAGGATATAGAAGACAGCAATCTATTGTCCCATGTCATTAAAATTGCTGTAATAAATCTACATGTACTTGCTTCACCTGAACTCCCCATTTACCTCTCTGTGCTTAGACATCACTGGAGGCTTTACAGTGCAAAGGTATGGTCTAACATTGTTGATCCAGTGCCACACATTGCACTGAATAAGCATCTGAAATCCTAGAGAGGTTCATTACTCCCTGCCCTAGCATCTTTTACTTTCAGGATGACTACAGAGACAGCTCCCGTTGACCCACAGAAGATGATGTTGACTCCTCAGTAAGCAACTTCTTTCTGGTGTAGATCACAGAAACACAGAATGTCAGGGGCTGGAAGGGACCTAGAAGATCATCTAGTTCAACCCCCCCTGCCAGAGCAGTGTCACTTAGATCAAGTCACCCAGGAACAGATCCAGGAGGGCTCTGAATGTCTCCAGAGAGGGAGACTCCACAACCCCCCTGGGCAGCCTGTTCCAGAGCTCTGTCACCCTCACTGGGAAAAATCCTTCTCATGTTTACATGAAACTTCCTATGCCTCAGCTTCTACCCATTGCCCCTTGTCCTGTCATTGGGCATCACCAAAAAGAGCCTGGCTCCATCCTCCTGGCACTTGCCCTTTATATATGTATTTATAAACATTGATGAGGTCCCCCCTCAGTCTCCTTTTCTCCAGGCTAAAGAGCCACAGCTCCCACAGCCTCACCTCATAAGAGAGATGCTCCCACCCCATCATCTTTGTGGCTCTGTGCTGGACTCTCTCAAGCAATTCTATGTCCCTCTTGAACTAGGGGGGCCCAGAACTGGACACAATACTCCAGATGCAGCCTTACAAGGGCAGAGGGACAGGAGAACCCCTCGACCTACTAGTAACACCTCTTTTAATAGAGCCCAGAATGGCATTGACCCTCTTGGCCACTAGAGCACACTGCTGGCTCATGGTCAGCCTCCCTGCTGCCACTCCTGCTGCTGAGTGGAGGGATTGCTCAGAAGAAACGCAGATGCCTTTCAGAGCCAAACAAATACCGATTTACCTAAGCTCACTGCATGTTCTTGGCATTTTCACCCTTACACTCTAGATGACAAATAAAGAGTGCTGGGAAAACATGGACAGTCACACGGCTGTTCAGAGCCAGCACAAGTTTAGTACTGGTAAAACTGGTCTGGGTTTAGCATGCAAGTAAGACTTGATCCCACTGGTGCTTAACTCTTCCTACATTCACATCATAACTGCAGCTACCAGTTTTCAGCACCGGCACAACAAACATATGGAGTAAGCCTGAGGCTGGTATCACTCTGGAGAAGCTCAACCCAAACCTGATGATATCACGTGTGCTGTGGTTTCTGCAAGAACCAGGTTTGGAGCAGCAGGTGATACCAGGCACAGTTCACCACCAGCCCTGACTGGCACAGTCTGGTTGCAGGTGCTATCTGCTCCCAGGTGTAAGGAATGTGACCATGTGTCTGTGGGTACATGGGGTTTTCCCATTAGGTCAGGTATCCCCATCTGTGCAGCTGCCTTCTGTTAAACAACACAAAGGGCTGAGTGAAAAGGAAAAATCCCCATCATTAGTATGAAAACAGAAACATGACTTTTTCACTACAGGACAAAATAACAGCAAAAATAGCATTTCAATTGCTGCAATTTTAACTTTGCTTATTAAAAATAAAGCCAACATTCCTATTTAATATATTGTAAGCAGCTTATTTCACTGTCTCTGAATGATGTGTGACTGGATGTTCTGCATTGCAAAGACGTTAAGTTATGAATAAACAACCATTGCTCTTGGAACTACCACGAGTTCTACAATTCCATACAAGCTCCAAAATTTTTAATTAAAGGTGTTGCAAGGAGTTTTAATGCTAAATAATATGAAAATGTGCTCTAGTCATCTGGCTCCCTGTCATCTTTCTTTTGTTTTGGTCAATAAGTTGTTAGTGAAGTTTTATATATGCAATCAAAGCTGATCAAGAACAAATCATCAGTGGATTGTATTTTCTAGCACAATAAATGACTTCAGTCTACTCAAATTACAGGTTGCTATATGACTGGAATATTAGGAAGAAAGGTCTCAAAAAGTTCAGAAACTCAGCTGTCACTTGGAAAAACACAGACATTTCCAAATGAGCCACTAGTATTTGTTCTGCCAATTGCTACACAAACCCTCACAACATTCTCAGATAACCAGTGCAAAGCCAGAATCAAGACTGGCTTCACCTTATCATCTACACTACACTATCTGACATGAGGGAAGTTGAAATCAGTGGAAATTCAGGAAGCTTTGTAAAGTCAACATTTCACAGCACATTTGAAATCTCCTCAACTCAGTTACCACGCAAGGTTACCATCTTATTTTTAATAAAACCACCAAACACAGAACTGCATCTCCTTTACTGCAATTAACTTGAAAAATACACATTCAAGGGACTTAACTGTTAAGCAAAACAAAAAAAGAAAAAAGAATCCCAGTTTCTGGTGACTTTGAAGCCTCCTCCAAAGGTCTCAAACAAACCAACCCCACAAACAAAAAAAGGGGGGGCAAATTTGTAAGTATCTACAGACAATATAGGAATAGCATGTCAGAGGAATGAAGGAGCTAAGTCATATTAATTTGGAATTCTTCCAAGAAGACTCAAGTCTACCCAACAGTAATGTTCCCTTTCTCCTCAGTGTCTCCTCCCTCACAACTTTATTGTTTCTCCCTTTTAGCTGCTGAGACTTACATCTCTTCAATTGCACCAAAACAGCTTGTACTCAAGCTTTTTGCAGCCTTTGCTTTTTTCCTAACCCAGAACCTTTGAAGGAGCAAGGGGAATTGCTTCCCAGACATTCTTGATGGATTTTGTCTATTGGTCCCATCCAGCCCTAACAATGTTTCTGGCAATGCCCAAAACCAGGCAGGTGACAAACAGCCCAATCCCAAGCTGCATGTAGAATCTGTTCCCCTAAATAAGTGTTAGCTTCAGAGTTGTTTAATTAGATTGGACATCTGGTAAGTTCACTACTTGCATCCCAAATAAATGTCTACAAGAATGTGCTGGGAAGTGCAGCTCAAGTTTTTTCCTTCAACTTTTGTCCTACATCCTTGTACAAACCTGAGCAAATAGTAAGCTCTTCCTTGGTTGCCCAGTTAAACCAGTGATGTTATGAGCCTTTTAGCAGTGGGGTAAGAACACACCTAAACATAAGAATTACCTCAAGACACAAGCCCAACTTCAGCTGATATAAAATTTTACATTAGAAGCCAAATAGCTCAGATGAAAAATACAGTGCAGAGTATAAAAATTCTTTTAAAATACAACTAAAAGGCAAGCAATAATCACAGAAAAAGTCATCAAGCATTTTGATAGAACTGCAAGTTTAAAAAAATTGCATTAAAAGGAGACATCAAGTATTTCAAAAACCTCTGTTTTATTTGTACAGAGTAAAATACATCATACAGTGAACATTGTTTTCCACCCATAATCTAAAGCCATTAATATTTTCACCAAATATCCTGGCCAGAAGCACAGACAATGGAAATGGGAATGCTAATTAGTCTCTCTCTGCCAGAGCTACAAGGTGGACATCAATCTCTGCTTCTGTAAGGATCCTGGAAGAACAAAAAGAAATCTTAAATAGTTTAAATGATGCTTATGCTCCCTTATGCTCCAATATTATAACCTAGTATCTACACAAATAAATTTGATGCTATGCATCTTTCAGGCCTTCAATGCCCCACTGCCAGGACCACGGGTTAACATCCCAATTGTTTTTGAAAAATAAAGGAAGGATCAAGGGTACCAGAGAGCAAAGAGGTAACAAAAGGTAGAAAAAGAACACGTAGTTCCTCATGAATAATTATTTGCAAGTTCAGACCTGGTGAGACTGGGTACAGTAATTAGGATGATCATTCCAAAGGGGAACAAAGCTTTTCGTAGCCTTCTCCTCCTGCTTATTATCCATCAGATTCACAGATATTTTCCTAACTTAACTTCCTTACTCTCTCTTACCCATTTCATCTAAGGACACAACTCCATTCATCAGGGTTAAAGCCTCCTGTGGCCTCTCACTCCCCTACACTATCTTTTTTACTATTTAAAAAAAGGCAATGAAAGACTAAGGTAGAAATACCTGAACTGCACAGCAAGCCAGACCCACCTACATTGTGGGTAAAATACATCTATGGCATCCTTTCACATTAACAAAACAGCCCCAAAACAACTCCTCCTCCTCCTCACATTTCACACCTACTGCTGCAGCTCTCTATCCTACTGAGAGAGGGCTGTGAAATACACTCTATAGCCCTCAGCAGGAAGATTTCCAGGTGTTGTCTTGATAGATTGGCCAAATAACCTTGATACACACAGGGTGCTGCACTTAGATGCAGGCAGTAACAAGGGAGGATGGAAACTGCAGGGGTCTTGCTTTTGTGCTCAGTGGGAATGCAGAGTACTCTGAGTAAAAGTTCAGCCAGTTCCAAATCACTGCTGTGATTTTTAAGTCCAGTATCTTTTAATCTTATCAAAGTTAAATAGAATATTTGAATTAAAAAAAAAAAAAAATCTATATACTGAAGTTAGAAATGGCTACAATTACAAGATGAGCAGGAGTCATTTAAAGACCCATTTAGAAAAGGATTAAAAAACTAAGGGACTTGCATAATTTTCCCTCATATAAAACAGAATTTACTGCATTAGTTGTCATGACTATGATTTGAAAGTGGACTTCAGATACTAATACAGAGAAAAAAAATTATTCTTTTAACCATGAAAAATCATCTAGACCAGAAGTAACTACATTTTAACTAACCCATAAAGCCATATCCTTTAAAAAATCAAAAGACAACATATTTCTCTACTGGAACCCTTAACCATGTCAAACACTTTAAAACTGTGTGAGATGTATTGGTTTTGGAGGGGTTTTTTTTGACAATATCTTCTACCCCTACACATTTTGAAGAGCTATAAGCAAAAAAGAAATCCAAAAGCTCAACTTCTGACATTTATCTCCTTTTTGCAATTTACCATTACACAATCAGTTAAAACTAATTGCACTTAACCAGAGAAACACACTCAGTTTTATCAACACTGATCACTTACCTGAATTTAGGATTTTCCACTGTAACTACACCAACTTCTATTTCTGAAGGTTTGAAATCAATGGATAGTACAGTAGACAGGCATGTAATTGCTGTCTGAAAGATGACATAAAAATCCCATCATTAAACAGAAAGCACCAAGGGTTTCTGTTTTTGTTGGTTGGCTGGGGTTTTTTTTCACCCAATAGACAAAACATTAGCAACTACTTCTAGTTTTCAGATATTTCCTTCCATTTCAAAACCTCTGATGAAAAGTTTCAAATCATTTCTCCTCCTTACAGAACACAGTCCCTTCCCAGTCCCCTCCCTAAAAATCCCAATATACAAAACCCAAAGGGACATGTCATTTTTGGAGTAGAAAAACCCACAACATAAACTGAAATGTTTTATCATGTGAAGATTAAAACTCCTTTTTAAAACAGCTTTTGTTAGTGGCAAACAAGACAGACATCACCATTTACAGGCCAAAATTACTCAAAGCTTGTGTAGCTTCCATTTTGGGGTTTTCTTCTGGTAATTAAAATTACATTGGCTGTTTTTAAAAGATCCATTTAATCACATCTTAGCTTTTTTGCACCCTGATCACTACCTGCTTGAAAAGGTGTTCTTTGCAACCTCATTCACACTTAGCCCTGCAGTGAACATTACAAAAAATGTGATTTCTTGTTTTGGCTTGACAGGCTTGCTTCTCCCTGTCACTGCCAACTTTTAGAGCAACAGTGTCTGATCTGTGTTCACAACAGCAGCATTTTTTATAAAGACAACAAAATGGTTTAGAAGCACATCCAGGATTTGAGTGGCAGATTAATTAACTATTTGAACCATACCATGGAAGTTTTACAAATTAAAATCAAGAACATTAAAAGACTGTTTCATCTACCTCCAACTACTCAACTAAGAAACATGTATGGTATAATCAAGCACTGACAGAAAAATACATTTAATGTGAAAACCATTTAACCAGGATAAAAAGGGATCTCTGAGGTAATTTCAAATACATTAAGTTTCAGTATGCTCTGACTACTTAACTCTCTTAGGATCTTCTCTCTATAGAAATAATATATTAAGGAAATCATTAATTATTAAGCTATACCTATAAAACTTGAATTAATGCTTGAAAACTTTCCACTTAAATGGTACTTTCACAGTAATGTAGACTTCAGAAGTAATTTAGCTGAAGGTCTGAATCTGCATAGCACTCAGAGGGACCTTAATACAATACTTCATTTAACCTTACAGGGGAGTCAGTTGCTTAGGTTATTACTCCTTTGTTCAACTTCTGATATTGTCATGTAGAAAAGCATACAGTTATAAGAAAAAAGCCTGGCAGGGGAAAGAGGTGGGCCATGGAAGCAGACTCAGTAGATCTCTACAGTGGAAATGCAAAAGTAATGATGATTTATAAAATAATTTAATTACCCTATTTTCTAAGGAGGATACATTTTCATAAAGGGCTTTGAACAACAGTTTTCACAGTTGGCATAACAACTGCTGTTACATTTCCTAAACCAACAGACAAGCACTACCTGGTGCTGTTGGAAATGCTTTCTAACATGAAGACAGTTTTAAGTGTCACTAAAGAAAACTGCCCTGGCATCCCCAGAATCAAGCACCACAGTAACCAACCACCAGCTACAGTGGGAGTGCTGCAATCACAGATTCTGCTTCAGCTAACAGAAAGCAGAAACAGACCAGATGAATATTGAAACATTTGCAGAATAGCTTCAAAAGATTTTCTGGTTGGAATAGCTCTACTTGCTCTGGCAGCAACACAAAATGGTAGGAAATCAGGAAATGCCCAGCTGTGTTCCAATACATTGCAAGCCTACATATACACAATGTTCCTTAAAATACTTCAGCAAGTCTTTCTTTCCTTCTGCTGGCCTACCTCTACTGTTTGCTCGTATGTCCAATCAAATTTCTTCTTTACTTTCTTTTCAAGAAAACTGGTTGACTCTGTCTGTTTAACTCCTGCAGCTGTGGCCTTGAATCCACAGTAGTAACCTGCTGGATCACACTTGTATACCTGAGGGCCGTGCTCTTCATCAATGCCAATCAAAATCATACCTTCAAGAGAAAATGTCTTCTTTTATTTCTTTCAGTTTTAGCAATTTCATTCAACTGAAGAACAGATTATTCCTGTGAAAAATGTGCATGCACAGCAGTACATTTTAAGGAAAGAAGTCCCATACCCACCACTGTAATTTTCTTTTAATCTCTAATTTGCCATATCTCACCAGCATTTTATTCCCAGTTTAATGCCAACTGGATCTGTCATTTCCCAAGAGGGTTATGTATTAAACAGAAAACCATTTTTGCCATTTAGCAGAAAGTGCCTTCACAAATATGTTGAAACTAATAGAAAAATTAAAAGACAAACTTCAGATTTCTCAACAGTCACCATGTAAAACACTCAATTGCCTTTTCTTCTTTTATTTAAAGGGAAAAAAAAAATAAATCTGAAATTAAATGTGGAAATACCAGAACACAAAATCCTTTGAAGACCATTTGACCAAGTGCTTTCAAATTGGATAGATTTCAAGTAACACAAAGTGGTCACATCACTGAAATGCATCTGTGTTCACTCACACTCATAGATTTGCAGTTGTATAGTCTCAACACATATTAAAAATAACTCAAAAGCAAGACTTGGAAAAAAACAAAACAAAACAAAGCAAAACAGAGTAAGGTCAGGGTTTTAAATTATTTTCACTTTATACTTGCATAATTTTTAAATAGCAGTTATAGCTGATAACCTTCTGAGCAGCTATTAAAATTTCCCATTATCTTCTGAAAAAAGTTAAAGATATGTTTTTATTCATGTGTTAAAAAAAAAATAAATAATTTTCCAGTAGTATCAAGATATGGAAAATGCCAAGGGAAGCAATAAACAGTAATTCCTGAACATTACAAGCATAGGAAAATTGCCCCATCATGGAAACTGTGATGAATCTCCAAATGTTACTAGTTTAGTGAGAAATGCTGGTGCCTACTATGATTACAAGAAGTGATTCATCAATTCTGAAACTGTTCTACTTAAAAGAAAAACCAAAAAAACAAAAAATGAAACTAACAAAAAAACCCCAAGCAAACAACAACAAGAAAAAAAAAAAAAAGCCCAAAGAGATTGTTTAATGGAAGAGTAACTCAGGAAACATTAAGTGTTTTATCTCAGTTCCTGGACAGCCTAACACTATGGTTATAATTTGCTCACAGCCAAATGTAAGATAAGGAAAAAAAAAAAAAGAACTGACCTCAATGTACCTCAGTTGACCACAAATATCTGCAAAACACAACTTTACTCATATCTTTCTTTTTCCATTTAAGCTGCATTTGCTATTATAAAACAAGACTGAGGGAAATGATTGCAAATGAAGTGTTTTTAGCACCTCTTTTCTACATTACACATGTAATAGCTAGGTTAAGAGCCAAAGTTATGCAGATTTTTGACCTAGACATACAACTTGGATAAAGATGTTGCAAAATCTGCACAAGCATAAATGCAGTCTCCATATGTCTGCTTTAACAGGGATATTTACCCAGATACAGGTAAGAAGAGCATCTCCCATTCACAGACATCACTCTGCACTGCAAATGGACTAGGTCCCAAAAACTAAGGTGAAATAGAAAACTTGTTTTAAAGAGGCTAAATCATTTACTCCAAGTCACATGGAGTAAAAACATGGCTCCAACTCCAGACTTGCTGCTGCTCTCATGGGGCTGCTCCTCCATCTTACCACTCACCAGCTGAAAATGGGTGACAACTTCCTTACAGTTGAAGTCAGGCTTAGACAAGAAACTGTTCAATTCATGCACTGTACTTACAACAACCAAGAGGCCTCATCTCAGCATTTTGTGTATAGACCTGAGAAATATCTGCAATCCTTTTACAGAGCATATCCACAGGGATGTCATAGCCATACTTGTACTTCCAGTTGGCAGCCTCATAGCGAGCTCTCTGTACCTGGGATCTGCTGTCAGCTGGACAGAAAGAATTGATATTAATTTCACTGAGCATGTACCACCTTTATCCCTATCATTGCTTGAAAATACAAATTCCAGGCCCAACTTTGTTTTTTAATATACACACTGGAACTAGGCAAGGTCTTGAAAACCAGACCAATTTTCTAAAGCACTTTATGTGATGCAAATTGGTAAACTATATATAAAAAAAAGCCCTGACACACTCTAGACACCTTAAGATGATGAATTAAATACCTGTCATTCCTGTCATCACACAGCCAATATTTTCAGTAATTCTGAATAAATGAGTCACTGTGTTGGAATCCAGTAACTTGTCCTATAGAGGAAACAGAAATAAATGAATAGAAAATGTCTTTCAAGAACAAAAAAAAACCCCACAACTCCACAAAACCAAAGACTCTTGATGCTCTGGTATCTATAGAAGAACCAAAAAAGATCAACAGCTAAAAATTACCTTTCAAGCTCTATACTATTTAGTGCTACAGGCAAATGAGAGATGGAGAATATGGAAGATAAACCCCACAGTATTTTGAAAAAGATGACAGCTAAAGCATCATCTGAAGTCTTTTTACTGCTGAAGAAACTTTTAGAACCTCCTCAGAACCAGAATACTTACAGGTACTTTCTTCTGTGTTACAATTACTGCAGAATCTTTCCCACGAACAGCTACAGATGTCAGTCCACCTTGGTTTATGGCCTTAAAAGCATACTCTATAGAAAAAAAAAAAAAGAGAGAGAAAAAAAAAAGTAAATTTTAATAAAAAGTGATGTTGAAGATGTTAGAACAATTAACTCTGACATCTTCCCCCTGTGCAAATATCTCACCAACTTCTGGCCTTTTTAATACTGGTGCAACACTTTGTGTCTTTAAGGTCTTGAGTACAATGCACACAAGACTTTTCTGTTGGGCATTAAAGTAATTGACTCTTCTCAAAACCACTATCAATGTTTCCTTTAATTATGTCTAATAATTTGTCTCTTCAGTTAGAATTCTTAAGAATAGCAGAATTTAGTACAAAACAAAAAGGCTGTGCTGCACTTGATCAGAACAGCCCAACCTTAAACTACAGCAACTGCAAATCCCTGCAGATTTATTTTTTTACATGCAGAACTGTAGTATTTCAAGCATTATTACCATTGCAAGGATGTAATTTTATTTTGTAGATTTTAACTGATACCAACTGAAATGATGGACCAGGCACAGAAGATGAGTTTTAACCTTACTATCACATTTTCTGTCTTGACATTTAAACACTGCAATCCTTTTATTCACTTCTTAAAATGAAGCCTGTGTACATGCCAACTAAATAGCATTATTTAGATTAATGGATTAAGATTTACTTGATGTGATCCATGGAATAAATTGCTCTTGATTAATGGTTTCAAAAGCCTCAGGAACAACTATTAAAAATCACTTCTTTGGCCAAGTATGAGAACCAGTCAGCACTTAGCAGTATCTGGTTAGGAGAGGTGAGTTTTGGGCAGTAGCTAAATGCAGATGAATTTTTTGTTAGCTATACAAACTCCAATATAACAGAGCAGCAAATCACAGAATCACAGCATGTTAGGGGTTGGAAGGGACCTAGAAGATCATCTAGTCCAACCCCCCTGACAGAGCAGGATCACCTAGACCAAGTC
>JAOEGS010012425.1:4498-14734 GCA_025447755.1 Corythornis vintsioides | reverse complement strand
GAAGAACTTTTTCTCAGTAAGGGTGACAGAGCTCTGGAACAGGCTGCCCAGGGAGGTTGTGGAGTCTCCATCTCTGAAGACACTTAAGACCTGCCTGGTTCTGTTCCTGGGTGACTTGGTCTAGGTGATCCTGCTCAGGCAGGAGGGTTGGACTAGATATCTTCTAGGTCCCTTCCAACCCCTAATATCTGTGAATCTGTGAATCTATAACTAGAATGAATAAATCCAGCTCTGTAAGGGTGGCTGTTTAAAAAGACAAAAAAAAAAAAAAAAAAAAAGGCAGGCAAGCAAAGGATATGCCTCAACATCTCATTATAGTCCAGAATAAAGATGTATGGCCCTCTTCTGTAATTTCAGAGATGTCACTTCATAAGTGAGGTATATGTGCTATGGTGGTAGATTAAGGAAGAGGAATGTTTGCTGACGTGCAGCCAGTGGCTCAGGACATAACTGCCAGAACAGGGCATCTGTCAGTGTGCCTCTAGGATTTTGAAACTTCTAGCTAGTATGTGACTTCATCTGGTGTGATGAAGAACACCTTGTATGATACTAGAACTTCAGGCTTTTTAGTCACATACCAGCTGAAGTTTCACTGTGATTCAATAAAATTCAAATAAGAACACAGTTTGCAAAGGAAGAGGTAGAGCCTTCTGAAAAAAAGCATGTCAGTTCCTACAAAACTTAAGATATAAACCAGAATTGGGGTAAAATTTGACCCGGAATTTCTTGTTCTTTCAATAGGATGACTTGCATGGATTTACCTGCTGCAGCTGTTTCTTCTTTGATGGGAACTTTTGTCTGTACTTTACCTGGAGCTTTTCTTGAAGTTCCTTGATCTGTCTTTGCTTCTGTCTATATTTTTCATCAGCAGCCCTTTTCTCCTCTTCTAGTTTCAGTTTTTCCTCATATTCCTCACCTGTGGTCCCAATGAGGCAGCTTTATTGCTGATGAAGCACTCAATTTTCACTTTAAGTGCATCACAGAAAATTACTAAATTGGTGTTGGGAGTATTACAGAGGTGTTTTTCTACAGGTATTTACAGGGGTTTAAAAAATACCACTAATTTCAAATCACTGTGAAAAAGGAACTGGTTTCATGAGACAGTGATTTAAGAGCTACTGTTTCTAGTGCCAGCAGAGGGCACAAAAGTTAAATGATCAAGTATTTTCTAGAATGGGGTTTATGTAATTTTTCAGTGATGCTTTTTATATGCTAAACAAAGAAAGTTCCACTAAAGGTGAGCAAGCTTATGAAGTCTTAAGTGGCAACAGAAACAACATATGAAGATATTTTCCAGAATTCAGAGGAATTTCAAGTATCCAAAAGCTTGTAGTTAGGTAGTCAATGTTTTAAAATCGGATGGCACTACAGTAAAACAGCACAGTTTAAACTTCACTCCACCTCATTTTCTAAGATAAGTTACTACATTTTCCCCCCCCCACCTTCAATGTAAAAATCAGAGGCAAGGACAGTCTAGCTGAGGAAACAATCCTCATAGATACAGCTCGTGTACCTAAGATGCCTGTGCAGTTTTCTGGGTACGGTTTTGTGCCCAAGATGGCTCAGTCTAGTAGGAGGTAGCCAACAGTGGCACAGCTTGTCCTGATTTTGTCATTTGAACTGGGAGCTGTGTGTGATGCAGCCCTGCAGAGAAATTAGTACTTTTTGTGCTCTGTAAAGTTTTATCCACCCACCTTAGGTACTTCAGTGAGAACTCCTCCCAGTAATTGTCTTTATGCTTTTGCTCTTCTGACTGTTCCTACTTATAACTGTTCACAAAATTTAGATAGTAATAAACATTTTTAATATAAATCAGATGAAAGAATGTAAATATTAGTTAATTATGCCTTACTGCACTTCTGTGCTCATTCTACTGAACTATTCACATTAGCATGGGGTTCACACTCCCTTTAGCTACCATCAGTTTAGTCTCTCTGTGATGCATTCTTTTGTGTCATGCAATTTTCCCATGAGGCACCTGAGTTATCTCAGGTAATCTGAATAATTATCTGAGTAATCTGTAACTCAAAACAGCAATAGCAATTTCTATTTTACATACTTGTCTCACTGACTTCCTTGAAAGAGTTTCGATAATTGCTGTTGCAGTTATTAAGTACCCACAAAGTGTTTTCCAGAGCTACAATTTCTTTTTCAGCCTTGCAAATCTTTGCATCTAAATCATCACCTTCACGTTGAAGTGCTTCCTTTTCCTGTGCAGCCTGAAAATAAACACAGTATTTTAGGTGACTGCGTGCATGCTGAAAATATTAGGACAATTTTCACAAAAATCCATGCAATATTTAGGGATTAAAATTTAGGTAGATATGAGGCTTATCTGGGTTGTCAGGCTTGAACTGAGATCTGACTTACTAGGTAACTGGAAGAAGTAGTTATTTACAGTATTGGAAGTTCTGTAATGTATTTCATTAAGGTATGTGCCTCTCCATCTAAGCTCCTGGAGTCATGATAAGCAGTAGCCACACTGTGTACAACGCTTTGCACTGCTGATATGAGCTGCAGCACACACTTCATGGCTCCTTACCCACAAAATCCAAGTAACAGTTGAGATTGTACATTGTACATTTCATAAAACCACTGAGAGAGTATTAAAAGTCATCCATTTTGTCTGCAAACTACTCGCAAGTCTTAATTCATCTGATCAATGAGATCTAAAACTACGGCAAGTTGGTGAAAGGAAGTATTTTTATAGCCCCTCAGAAAATCTGATACAGTGAAAAACGTCCATAGCTGCAGAGAGCCTACACCTGTGGTGACCACAAGGAGTTTCCTAAGGGTCTTTTGCTGTACTGGACCTCACAGCAGCAGAAATGCCATCATTAAGAAATTAATACTCAAGAATGAGAAAAGGACGGACTTCAGAGCTAAAACGGCAGTTAGAAGCATTTTGCTTTAAAAGGAAATCAGAGAGTTAATGCAGATCAAAAATAACAGATTTTTGTTCCAGAATCAGGGTATTGATATGGATAAAAACTGATTTTTTTCAGTGAAAAGCTGAAGTGTGCATAGCTGATTGATAAGTAAAAGAGAAGAGTTGAAATTCTTCAAGGTTTAAGTGCCATATGGTAAAATACCTAAAAATAACTCTGATGGGAAGAAGAATTTAAGCTCAAGTAAGACTCATAAACTTGGTTTCCAGTTTATAGCGGATTACCGTGAGACCAGTACTTACAGTGTCTTTGTGAATTAATGAGCACTGAAGTGAAAAATTTCACTGACATTAGGACTGTCCACAGAGATCCATGTGAAATTGCTGTGTCACTTAAATAACCAGTGGTGTCAAATAATATAAAACTAGACTGAAAGTAAGCAGTAGGCAAGGAGGTTGTCTTAGTTAAATCGAGCCAAGTAAATCTGTATCTTAAAATACTTCTAATGAATTTTGTTCATTAAATACCTTAATTACATAGTAGGCCTGAGTTTTCTCCTCTTCTCCTTCTGGTGGCATCATGACAACAGTGAGAATTTCATATTTGCACCTCAGTTTTTCAATTTTATTTAGGCGATCTTGAAATTCAGCACTGATGTATTTAGGGAGAAAAAAATGAATGGGTTGAGAATGAGGTTTGTGGGCAGTTCCTGCTATAGCAGTTTAAATTACTGGTGTTACTCTAGCAGTCTGCCCATGTACTGGGGGCAGGCAGGGCAGCATTCTTGCCTGCTGTTTTTGTTGCTTTCTATGTTCTCCCAGCCACACACCCGTTTTTCTGGTCACCTACAGTTCTCTTGCAGTTCTAAAGCAAGTCAAATTTATTTGCATATTCCAGATCATTTCATCCTGGGAGTCTGTGCCACAGTCTTTCCCCCACCCCCACCTCCAATTTAAATGTTTGGTATTTAAATCCTACAGCTGCACAAGTTGCCCCCTGCTGATATTATCTTAATATTGCCACTACTAGATGAGCATAAGCAACAGTAGGCAACAACCCCAAATCAAATTACATGGAAGTATCAATTAACTGTGTAATTATCAAAGGAAAAAAGCCACAGTCTGCACTCTGAGGGAGTAGTTAAGCTTTAGTCACACTAAATCACTCTAATTTCCTATTGTGTGGGGTGTGGTTAGCAGAGGAGTGAATAAAAAGGCTGCCAGATTTCAGCAGTTCAGTTGCTGCAGTGTTGAGGTTTAGCTGGATGTAGGTATTGGGATTTCAGAGCTGAAACTGTCCCAGATACTTTGCACTGATTATTGCAGAAGGGAAAAGTTCTTTCAGATGTTGTTGCTTTATAAGAGGGTGGATGCATAATTCAGAATACTTAATTTTGAAATATAGGATGCATAATAAAGAACTCATTCATTAAAAAGAAAAAAACCTACAACACACAAGCAAAACAAACAAACCCCCCAAACAGACTTACTGTATGAATCAAATAACTCACAGTTTTATCAAGCAGTTGAGAGTAAACCCTCTTTAAAAGCACCTTATCTTAAATGTTTTGTCATACCTCCAGCCACGATTTCACATTTCCTGATTATTTTGAAAGAGGCAGGGTCACACACATGACATGTACTTTAAAAAGATGTCTGCAACTGAGGTTTTCTTACAGTACTGTAGAGGGATTGTCACAAATAGAATAAACACTTGTTCACCAGCTGGTTAAAGCTGCATTTCAGAGAAGGGATCTCTCAATAGCCTCAACTGTCTCAGTATATAAATTTGAATAAGATTTATTTTATCTTAAATATCTCCAGTTACCTGCCTGGATGCGTTCCTGGGTGACTTGATCTAGGTGATCCTGTTCTGGTAGGGGGGTTGGACTAGATGATCCTTCTAGGTCCCCTCCAACCCCTAACAGTCTATGATTCTATGATTCAGTTGGTGAAATTGGGTAAAGTGCTTCTTTTTTTTTTTCATAAGTACCCACATAAAATGGGGAAGACAGAAGTTGCAAGGTTAATTTCTGTAAGAATAGTTACCGTATGCGTTGCCGTTCCTGATCCACTAGTCTTATCTGGGAATCCAGCATTGCCTTATGAATCTTAATTTCCTCAGTTCTTTCTGCTATGGCTTTCTTTAACTCCAGTTTTTGTTTCTCCAGTGTTAGAACTTTCTCTGCCTTATTACACAGAGTATCTTTAAGACGGTTCAATTCCAGTTTTAAGAGATTATCTTCGACCATCATCTCCTAGTAAATGCCAAAAATGTCACAAAATAAGAAAGCATCCTTTTTAATTAAGTTTATAAAAGTTAATAAGTTAATTTTTATTTAATTTTTAACTGGAGAGGGAGTTTTTACAAGAATGTTGACTGATAGGACAAGGGAAAATAGGTTTAAATTGAAGGAGAATAGATTTAGATTATATCTTAGGAAGAAATTCTTCAGTACAAGGGTGGCAAGACTTTGGAATAAATTGCCCAGAGACATTGTGGCTGCCCCCTCCCTGGAGGTGTTCAAGGCCAGGTTGGACAGAGCCTTGAGTATCCTGATCTAGTTGAGAGGTATACCTGCCCATGACAGGGAGGTTGGATTAGATGATCTCTAAGGTCCCTTCCAACCTAGGTCATTCTATGATCTTCACTATAAGACTAATTTTGCACTGCATTTTAAAATGCTCTCACTTTCTCATTTGCTAACTGTTTACATGGTGAGTGCTACAGGGAAAGATTATTTTCTGCACTATTTTGTACAAATTCATCAGACTTTCTAATTCAAACAGAGCTACAGGTTGTTAAATTTCTCCATCCACGATGTTCAGTTTAGGTGGTTTCAAAGAAATGAAACAGACTTTACAAGGATCTTTCAGAACCAGTTAATATCTCACTTGAGCCATTATAATTGTCTTGGAATATGTTCTAGATTCTGTAGATCCATAAATCATGTTGTTAGGTAATGAAAGGCATATAAACCAAAGCTTATGAAAAGCAGCAAGTGTAGAACTCCATGAGCACACACTTTGAATCATTAAAAAAAAAAATCTGGATCCCAAATTCTACCTTTTTTTCTCTTTAATTCTTTTAACTCATCAGCTTCTTCCTATTGTTTTGCTGAAAAGTTCCAGGTGAGGAGAAGGGAGTTTTCATTGAGGAGCAAGTGCACCAGTTAAGTCAAAAAGAAAAATTTTTCTCCTACTAGACCCTACTTAGACCCTGCATTATTCTACTATCTCTTAGTGTTTCCTCTAGAAAACTAGAGCTTCTTGCAGGAAAACATTTGCAGTAATTAGACAATTGGAAACTGTTTGTTTTCTGTTTATCAAAGGACTTATATTTTATTTGTAATTCCTTAAATTGGAATATAGACAGGAGTGATGAAAATTACTTCAAAGCTTGGTAAGGAAGGTTTAAGTCAAGAAAATATAAAGAGGGTTGTTATGGATATAAGATATAGCACCGTGAGAGGCAGACCAAGTCATGAGTATATGCTTTTAAAACAAACAAACGTGTGAGTAAAGTGGCAAAGTAATACTCTACCTGCTTAATGGCTTTAGCTTTTTTTAACTCCTGATCTGATCTGTCATTGAAAAGATTTAGTTCATTTATCTTGATCATCATACCACTTGTTTCTTCTCTTGTCTTATCCATTGTTCTCTTGATGAAATTGACATCATTCTGTTTCCAAATAAGTTATATTTATTTCAGTGAATGTAGGTTGCAACAAAAGCTACCAGTTAATTATAAATGAGATATTTTTAAGTACTGGAATCATGAACCATCATCTTCTTGTGTCCATATGCTGCTCTGCAACTGTGCCGGAAGCATGGCACTCCTCACACATAGTGCTGTTGCAATATTAATGTTATTGCTTGTTTTATGTGGAGTGTAGTAATTGTTATTTATACAACACAGATCTTTCAACCAATAAGGCAATTCTTCTATAATCATCTATTTTGGCCTAGGTAAAAAAAAATCCCTTGGTGTGTCTGATCATGACTTTTCTATTTGTAGTTCATCTTTATAAAATCATCTGTTTTTGATAATACTCCAGGGTATGAATAAATTCATGGACATGTGTTACAATGTCTAATTATATTCACTGCTCAAATTTTTTATTTCAAAACTGAGGTGTGGATATCAGTTTCCCAACATTAAATCTTGTTATTGCCTGGATCTCCAGTTAAAGAGCTCTCCTATAAGCAGTTTCTTCATCACACTAAACTCAGCAAATTTTTTCTTAACTACCAGTTTAAGAATCTTGTGATATTTTATTAAAAATCTGACTTTTGTCTTTGTATGGTTTCTCTTTGAAAAGAAGTTTCTAAGTGTGATAAAATGTAGCTGATTCATACACAGGTACATTTCTCATAAATATAAATTGGCTACAGAATAACTGACTGGTTCATATCTATATGAAAGGTAAGTGCATTCTTGGAAAATTAATGATAGTCACTGGTTAGCAGAAAAATAGTATTTCTGAATTAGTTATCAGGATGGAGTCAACTAACTCAAATACTGTCCTTTCAATTCAGTAATGTTACTCTCTACAATTTTAAATTAAAAAAAATAATTATTTAATGGAAAATATAAGTCAGTCATCACAGGATAACATTCTCCTCTAGCTACATGGTCCTAACAATAACTCAAGATATTTACAAGCAGACAGCTGTATCTCAAAGCAAAAGCTAAGCTTCCCTTTCCAATGTTTCAGTGCTTGTCTTCATGCTAAGGTGTCCCAGTTCTGCAGTTATGACCTATTTTTCCGGAAGGTATAGGGAACATAAGTTTTTCACACAAAGTTCAGATATCTTAATACCAAGTTACTGATTAAGAAGACTCAGTCTCCTTAAATCACAGAGGTTTCTAGAAGTTACAGTCAACCTGATGTTCTATATGTTACCTGAAGTTTCTTGTACTGCACATGAAAAGCATCATATGCATTTTTCTTTTCTTCTAATGTTTTCTTAAGTTCAGCAACTTTTGCTTCCAAAGCTTGTTTTTCATCTGCATTAACCTCCCCTTCTAAGCGTGACAGTCGTCTCTGTACTTGCTGAATATAAAAATCCTGTTAAAATATTTAAGAGAATTAATAGTCTGAGATAAGCAATTATAGTCTTCCTATAAAACTAAAACAGTGGATATAAACTTGGATCTAAATGTTGGCTTTAGGACAGTCACCCAATTAAGCTATTGTTTTTATAATAATTTAGGGCTTATAGACCTCATTAGCAACATATTCTTAGATGACTGATGTGCAGTGATGATTGAGGAGTAATCTTTTAGAAGAGTAACAAAGTATACTCAGCACAGTCTGCTGTAGGGAGGCTTACAGAGGAGTTGCCATCTTGCTGTTACCAGTGGATGCTGATACAAAAGAGCAAATTTTCAAAGTGGAGCATAGGAAATATGCACAAAATCCAATTAGTAAATAACAGGATTTTGGCATGTACCTCTTGTATTGCTTTAAAAAATTACCCTGAGGTGTCTGTGGTTCAGAGGGATCAAAGTGAAGAACTGATATGAGGTATTAGTGGGAAAAGCAGCAAATGCAAAAAATAATGAAATACACAAGTGCATAATGTAGGTGATACTGCATCAAGTTTCAATTTTATCCATGTATCTAGTGACAGAAATAAATACAGAATTCATATTATACTGCGTGGTGTTTCCAAAGTGGTAAGATGTTAACAAAGATTACAGAACTTGAGGAATTTGCTCTCATTAGACCCAGGAAACAATCACAGTATGGAAGTATGTTAACATTTTACCTGGTTATACATTAATTCTTGTTGTTTTAATGCATCAGCATCAAGTCTGTGCAGTCGACTCTTAAGACTTTTAAGTGATGTTCGGCTTCCCTCAATTTCTGCAAGGACACATTTCTCCTTATCCTTCTGCATCTTTAGCTCCTGACTCTTCTTGAAAAGTAGTTCTTTTAATTGCTTCATTTCTGTTTCTTTTTCCTAGTGGCAATCATTAAGTAATAAGAAGTAATTAATCACATCATCAGCAAATTGTGAAGAATTACTTGCCTTTCTTGATCATATGTAGTAAGATTAAAAAACATCAATACTATATCCATTAATAATCTTCTAAATTCTTCTTAACTCGGATTCTACCCTACTGTGACATGACCTATCTTTTCCATATGAAAATGCTACTCTTCAGCCTTTGAGAAACCTAATTTCCTGACATTTTTTCAAAAAAACCCTCTTTATTCTTTCTAGCATATGTGAATCTTTGGAGAATAGAATTCAAAGCTTTTCAATGTTTCATGTTTATTAAAGCTTGTGTTTTATACACATGTATGTATGTATGTATGTATGTATGTGTGTGTTTATTGTGTTTATACACAGGTATGTATGTATGTATGTATGTGTGTTTATGTAAGTTGGAATAATTTTATTTGAAAAATTAATTATACATTTTAAAATAACTTCCTTATTCTCAGAGGTAAGTTGCCATTAACAACTAAATTGGTGAAGGTTCTGTTACAGTAAGACAATGCACACTTACTTTTCAGGTAACCCAAAATGTACTGAAAACAAACAAAATTGATATTTTATTTTTAGAACCCTACAAGGAAGATAAATTTTATTCTTTCCTGACCTCCTTCCACCCCCAGTTCCAATAACCAAGACATCCCAAAGCTCAGGCTGTTGAGCATGGAGTTTCCTGCAGGGTGTGTCTGAAACAAGCCATGTGGCATCACAGTCCTCTTCTAAAGGATCAATTTACATTTAGTTCAAGTCTGTTACAGAGTTAGAAAATTCACATTTAAAATAATATAGCAAAACACTTTAGAATTAACTTTTCTACATTGACTGAAAATGCACTTATTCTTGATTTTATAGATTGTGAAATTTGCTTGTGAACCATCTTGCTGGCTTTAATTATGGCAAAAGATAACTCCTTCTCTACAAGTTGATCACATTCTGCCAGACAGAATTTTTCTGTAATTGAACTTGCTTTAAGTGCAATTGCAAATCCCAAACTGAGGAAATAAAAAGCAGGTGTAATATGAAATATAAAAACATTATGGCCTTTAACATTTTACACTGATGTCAGTGGGCTTTGGATCATGTCTAAAAAAAAGGAATTTAATTTCAGAAGTAAACTGGTTTTATGCATGTGTCCAGCTCCGAGCTGTATTTCTGAAGCTAATGACAATGATGGACCACTATTTGACCTTCATTTTTTAATCTTTCTTCATATCTAAAGTAATTTATTTGATGGGATTTGTTTCTCTTCCTTTAAGTAAGATTAACTGTGTCCAGTTTTGGACACCCCAGTTCAGAAAAGATAGAGATTTGCTGGAGAGAGTCCAACGCAGGGCCACCAA
>JAOEGS010012422.1:0-21998 GCA_025447755.1 Corythornis vintsioides | reverse complement strand
GAACCGCCCGGTCGAGTGGGAACAGGAGGCGGTGGCCAACGTGGGGCCAGGTGAGAGGAGGAGGATGAGGAGGAGGAGGGGGGGTGGGAGGAGACTCTGTAGCAGCCAACACGGTAGATGTACAGCCTAGTCAACTAAAAAAAAAAAAAAACCCCAAAAAATATTAAAAAGCAAAAAAAAAAAAAAGTAAATTTAAAACCAAAAATCTGTTCAAGTTTTCAAGTGTTTTTCTTAAATAGCCTCCAGACTGTCCCGTTATTAGCTTTCATCAAAGCAGTGCAAGTTACAGACTTCAGCTACAGGTCAGCGCCGGCTCCCCGCGGCCGCCGCGCCGGCTGCTGCCGGGCTGGCACCGGGTGCTGGCAAAGCCACCCCCCTCCCCAAGCCCACCCCGGCCGGCCGTGGCACGAGGCTCTGCCCCGCGTGGACCCGGCCGGGTGCCCTGGAGCCTCCTCTCCCTGGATAGCAGCAACTCGTAGCGATTCCCTGTTCACATTCGTGGAGATAAAATGATTTCTGAGCTCTATAGACACGCGGTCCTCCCTTCGGCCTCCCGGCGGGTTGCGGGTGTATCCAGTCTGGGCACCCCCGGGGTGGGGTGGGGGGGAAATGCCAGTGTCCCCCAGAGCCCTTTCGGCAGCCGACCCCGTGTCCCCCCTTCCCCATCCTCCCCTTCCCCCCTCCCCTCAACCCCCACCCTCGCTGCCGCGGTCCGGTACCCGCGCGGTGCCGGAGGGGAGCGCGTCTGGCGCCCGAGTCCTCGCCCTGGGTTTGGGATCAAGCAGCATCGGTTCCTTATCTGTAGACTGGCAAGCGGATGTGGGCGTGCTGGTGGTCCAAGAGCCTTGGCACAGACACGGTCTCGTAGCCCTTGCCCAGCATCTGCTCCTTGATGCAGGGCGGGTGGATGTCGTTGATGAGATACTCCAGGGACTGGAGGCTGCTGCTGAGGATGGAGGTATTGCAGAGGGTCTTGCTGGGCAGCCCCTCGCCGGGGGGTACCCCCAGCTCACGGGGTCCGCCCCCCAGCTCCGGTGGGTTGTAACAGTCGCTGTTGGGGGTCACCAAGATGCTGTTCCAGGGAGGGGCGAAGTACTGCCCCACCGAGAAGTTGCCGTGCATGCAGTTCAAGGGGGATGAGCTCACCTTCTCGGCCGCCCCGCCCAGGGGGTAGGGACGCGAGGCGCCCGCGCATGTCTCGGGGGACTTGCTGAGGGACCCCCCCCCTCCGCTGCCCCCGCTGTACATTCGCAGGTGCTGCTGCTTCTGCTGCCAGACCAAGTAGTCCATGCCCTCGGGGTAGACGCCCGCCTTGGGTCCCAGGGCGGCGGCCGGGTTGGAGCCCAGCGCCAGCTCGGCGCCCTTGCGGCACTCGGGCAGGACGGCGCCGGCGTAAGCCGCGGCGGGGCCGGGGAAAGCGCCGTGCTTGGCCGGGCTGGGGTTGGTGGCCACGACGGCCGGGCATCCCGGCTGGGCGCCCTGCGCCTGGCACTGCTGATTGATCTGGTAGATGATGCTCTGGATGGAGGGCAGGTTGGACGGCGGCAGGGCCAGGCTCCTGCCCGCCAGCGGCAGCACCGAGGCCGCCACCGTGACGTTGGGGGGCACGGGACCCTCCAGCTGCTTCTGGCCGCCGTGGTAGCTCAGCTGCCCGGCGCAGGAGGGACCTTGAGCTAAAGTGCTTGACGCGGGGTAGGGAGCGACGCCCACCTGGGCGGGCGAGAGCTTAGTCCGCTTCCCCTCCGAGTTCTTCACCACGCTTTTGCCAGAGGCTTTGACGATGGCCAGGAGACCCTGGTAGCCGCCGGCGTGCAGAGGGTAGGGGCTGTAGCGCTGCCCCGTGGTGTCGTAGCCGTTGACCGTCCGGTTAAGGTGCTTGTGCTGGGGGACCCTGATGTTGGTGGGGAAGATCTTGATGGTCAGCGGGCTGTTGGCCACCTTCTGTGCGTAGGCGTCCAGCTCGGCGGGGCTGGGGTAGCGCGGGGAATGCATCGGTGCCGTCGTCTCGCCTGCAGGAGCCAAGCGTAAGGTCAATGCGGTGCCAGTGGGAGCCAGAGCACCCTGGCACCCATCACCCTGCCCCACCCACCCACCCACCTCCGGCTCCAACCCGGAGAAACCGGGTCAAGGCACCAAGCTGCCCCATCCCCGCCGAGGGAGTCACTTGTAAGTGGCCTAAAATAAACTCGGTGTGGAGAATGGAAATGTCACTTTACCCAACGGGGGAATCTTTCTCCGAGATTGGATTTAAACTACATTATACAAGCAATTTCATGGGTGCTTTGCGCTGCTACGAGAACCTCACCAAAAATGGGAAAGCATTGCATTTACCAGCCATAAATCAGCAGTTCCTATAATGAGCACAAAAATGTCACTTTTATGCAATTTTACAGATGAACAAAACTAGTGAAATTAACTGTGGTAACCTACTGGAGTCAGCAAAAGCCACAGCAGAAGAAAAAAAAATAAATTATATATGTATATATTTTTGTTCCTTTCAAACTCTTTGCCGAGCAAGTTTGTGCCATTCTGGTGTGAAAACTCATTTGTCGTACCCATTATACTTTCATTGGGAGTTTATCTTGAGTATCCAATGAGCCACCAACTGTGAAAATGATTAAATCTACAAAATCTATCTAATAGATGGAATAAATTAGGTGTTTAAAACCTCCACACACAGGCACGTGCGCAGCACACACCCCGGCACACGGGGGATGGTGGTTTTGCTCCCAAACAGGTCCTCAGAATCCCTGGAATCTGCAGCACCTTGGGAACACCAGACCCGCTACCGGCCCAGAGCCAGATTCTGCAGGGGAGAGGTGGCCAAAGGAAGGGGGGTTGGGGCTGGCACCCCCCCAGCTAAAGAGCCCCAGCACTCCCAGTGACCCATGGCCCTCAGCACCACAGCTCCACAGGGGGCTTGGAAACCTCTCCAGGGGTCACAGGGACTCCACCCCTGCCCTGGGCAGCCTGGGACAGCCCTGGACACTGATGAAGGGGAAGAAATTGTTCCTCAGCTTCACCTTAAACCTCTCCTGGGGCAACTTCCCTTCCCCAGCTCCATTGCCCTTCTCTGGCTATGCTCCAGCCCTTCAATGTCCTTCTGGGGGTGAGGGGACCAAAACTGACCCCAGGAAGAAATGTGACACAACCCAGGAGGCTGGTGGCCATCAGCATCAAACTGGTCTGCATCAACCTCCAAGTGATGCTCCATTGTGGTGCCTGCACACACAGGCATTCCCAGCAGAACCACGTGTTACAAGTGGGGTTCAGTGGGATGTTGGGGCACTGGTGGCTGCAGGACTCCATGTCACTGATATTCAGGGAGATGCAGGAGCCAGACTGTGGCCATTTGCTGTCCCTCCATGGGATTGGCACAGCCATTCACCAGCCACTCCTCCTGTTAAGCTGCTGTTCAGGCTTTTCACAGGTGTCTTAAATAGACACTGTTATTAACGAGTATATTAAGCCAATTAAAAGGAGGCAGGGCCTTAGAGTAGGATTTAATGTAGCTGCTGGGAGACAGCGGGGACGGCACCAGCACGTCCCCACAGAGGACATGTGCTGGGAGGCACCAACTGACCTGCTGGGCACATCCTGGGTACCCACTGTCCAACCTCTGTAAAGCTCCTGAGCCCAGGTGGCACCTGTGAAGCAGCTGGATGGGAGTACTGGGTGCTGCTGGCACACCAGGTGCTGCGGGGCACAGGCAATCTGTGAGCTGGTGGGCACAGGGGGCTTCAAGCAGCATGACATGGCACCACAAGCCACGCACATCTGCATTCCCCTTCATGCCACCACCGCTGTCCTTGGAGGTGGTAGCATCGTGAATACTCAATTAACATGACACTAATTAGCTGGTGACACTTGCAGAATCCCTAATGAGCCCATTCCACGGAAATACTCCTTTCCAAGTAAAAATAATATTTTTAAAATGGGGCCGTGGCTGGAGGGAGGAAGGGAGGTGACATCACCCACGGGCACTGCGGCTCCCTGGCACAAGTCACCAAAACCTCATCCCCAAGCACCTGGGCTGCAGGTGACACATTGGGGACACCCTGTACAGTCCACCCTGGAGCTGCCCAGTGCTGCAGGCCAGGCAGAGCTGCTGCCCAATTGCACCAAGCTTGGCCATGGGCACCCCACCCACGAGCCCAGGTGCCAGCTCATGCCCGCGGAGCGCCTCGGCCGGCCAGGAGCCAGCAGCGTGGGGGAGCCAGGAGCCTCCTTTGTCGCCTGTTCCCACCAGCTGGGTTGGCTGTGACAAGCCACCGACTCGGTGTGTTGTCACATCTCAGGGTGACGCACCGAACCCCCGCCAGGAAAATTACAGAGCGACCGGTTTCTCGGCGGCTCCCGGCTCGGCTGGCGGCTGCGCGGCGGCTCCGAGGCTCCCCCCTCTCCCCTGTAATTACTGCTTTCTAATGGGCTGTAATTACTGCGAGATGCAAACTCTCCCAAACCACCACGTCACCCGTCAGGCAGCCCTGACACCAGCCGCTCGCCCACGGCTTTGTCCCCTCTCCTCTCAAACCCACAGAAATGCCACGTCGAGGTTGGGTGGGATGAGCCGGGGTTGGGTGGGGTGCACTGGGGACCACTGGGCAGTGTGGTTCAGCACCCACACTTGGGCTGGCTCAGCTGGAGTCATCACCATGCCCTGGCTCTCCCTACCCCTAAACCAACCTTGGCCTGGGGACCATCACCCTCCAACAGTCACCCTCCCAGATGATGCTTCGTCAGCTCCCAGCTCCGTCCCTCCCTCGCCAGTGTTCCCACGGGATGTGGCCGGCGTCCCCCTCCCTCCCTGACCTGCTCTATTTTTCCAGCCTGCACTCAATAACAGCTAAATAATTGAATCTGCTCAGCAGCCAAAGATTTGGTTTGAATTTTATTGGAATTTTAAATTGTTTTGTTTCTTCAGTATTTTATTACTGTAAATGGAAAATGCATCGCCCGCAGTAATAATCCGATGGCTTTTTATATTACTCCAAGCTTCTGCTCAAAGCATTATTGGAAAGCCAGGCAGAAACGAGAAGCCATTATAATGGCAGGGCAGGCTTATAAGATTACGCCTCCAGCTAAACAACTTTTTACTTTAGCAAATTGGCCACCAAACCCGGTTCGAGACACAGATGTAAATCCCAGACCCCGCCGGTGCTGTGATCCGGAATAAATCTCAGTTTATGGGTCGGGGAGCTCCAGCCCCACAATGGCCTGAGCAGCCGGGGATGGGCAAAATGTCTGACAGGGACAGGGAGAGGCTGAGCAAGGAGCAGGTGCCCTAAGAAACCCTTCAAAATCTCCCATGGCATGTGCAGCTGCTGGTGGTGTCACCAGCATCCTCAGTATCCTCTGCATCCCTGGCAGAATCTGTATCCCCAGCACTCCTTCATCCCTCAAATCCTTCATTCCCTGCATCCTCTGTATCCCCTGTACCCATGGCATCCCTAGAATACCTGTATTCCCAGCATCCCCTATCATCCCTGTATCCACATCACCTCCTGCATCCCCCTATCTCCAGCATCCCTGTATTCCTAGTAGCTCTGCATCCAGGGCATCCCCATCATCCCTGTATCCTCAGCATCTCCCACATCCCCTGTATTCCCAGCACCTGCCATATCCCTTGTATCCCCATAATCCCAACATCCCTGTATCCCCCATATATTCCACACCCCCATCACCCTCAGGGTCCCCAGCGTGCCCCACGCTGTGGCCGGCTGCATCCACAGCCCACGAGGGCTGGGGAAGAGAGAAGAATAGCAGGGAGGGCAGTTATCCAAAGGCATCCTTACAGCAGGAGGGACCAAGGCCAACTGGAGAGTGACGAAGCAGGGCTTGTGCCACGCGGGAGTCGGCCGCCACAAACCCACAACAGTCCCCAATTACCCCTGGCCCCGGCCCCGGCTCCGCTGGGACACAATGGGCGCCGGCAAAGCCCAGCTGGCGGGCCCCTAATTAACCCCGATTTTCCCTGTACACTTTTAAAGGCACTAAAGCGGTGACAAAGTGGAGAACAAGGCAGGGTTAATAGCGCAGACCTAAATTGCAGGCCCGCGGGGCCCGGGCCCCATAGCAATAATAGACCTGTCTGGGCTGCTCAGCTGTCAGTCAGCAGAACAATTTGGCACCCGAGGAGCTCAGCGATGGCACGGGAGCGGCGGCGGCATCGGGGCTCTGGCAATCAGCATCTGCTCTGTTCATGCTGTTTAGGAGGTGAGAACGGGGGCCAGGGAGGATGCTCAGCACCGGGAAGGAGGCTCAGGACAAGGAAAAGATTCCTCGTACCAGCAATGATGCTCAGGACCAAAAAAGATTCTTGGTACCAGTAAGGATGCTCAGGACCAGGAAGGATATATGGCACTGGGAAGGATGTTCACCATCTGGAAGTCACTTGATGCTGGGAAGAATGCTTAGTACTGGGAATGATGCTCAGGAGAAAGAAAAGATTCTTGAAGGATGCTCAGGACCAGAAAGGATGTTTGGTACCAAGAAGGATGCTCAGGACCAGGAAGGATGTTTGGTACCAAGAAGTATGCTCAGCACCAGGAAGGATGCTCCATGCTGCTCTCACAGCCCAGCTGCCCTACATGTCCCTCAGTCTGGTGCCAGCAGCAGCATCCCTGGCTGAGCCCCCCTCTTCCCTGGAGGAGGGTGAGCTCAGGTACTGGCAATTTATGGCTTTAATTTTCAGGCCACAGTGCTGCAGGAGATGCTGAGGTCCTTGAGAAGTTGCCTGGCTCTGGAAGAGGACAGAGCAGGACATTGAGGGGCACAGGGGGTAATTCCCAGGGATCAGCTCTGGCAGTGCCATGGCCCAGAGCAAGGACTCAGGGGTGACAAGCCAAGCAGGCAACTGGCAGAAGGACACCCCCATCTCAGGGGTTACCCCATCCAAAGGAGGATGAGAGCTGCCCAGTGGGACCAGTGTGGCACTGGGGATCTGAGCCATAGTTTTCTGCCCTGATCTGCAACACGAATCCCTGGCTGCTCAGCACAGCCTGGCTCCATCTGGTCCCATCACAGCAACACAGAATCCTTCGGGTTGGAAAAGACCTTTAAAATCACCCAGTCCAACCATTAACCCAGCACATCACCACATTCACCCTGCAAGGGGCATTTCCCAGGGACCACACTGCCCTGCCCCAAGCATCCTCACCCATCCTCACCATCCTCACCTTTCCTCCTCAACCTGCTCTTACTGGGATGCGCTGGGGTTGCCAGCGCTGAGCTGGACTTTCCCTCCCAGAGCCCACGGTGCAAAAGGGCAACAATTAGGCAGGACTGTTAATTTGCAGAGGGGCAGGAGGGGGTGGGAAGGGGAGCGACGCTAAGAGCACCATGCAGAGGCAGGAGGGGACACTGGGGACCTGAGCAGCCGCTCAGTGATCGTCATGTCAACGGCTCTTATGAAAAAATCATAGTGCTGCAGCCTGAAAATGGATTAAAATCTGCCAGAGTCCAGAGCTCGTCCCCTGGCTTGGGGACCAGGATCCCCATTCTTGTACCAAGGAGCTCCCAGTGTCTTCTAAGCTTCAAAAAGCATTTTTAAAAAAATCCTCTTTTTCTCCGCCTGCAACATTTGGAGCAGATTCTGGAAGAGCTAAACCCTAAATATTTGCAAAACACTTAGGAGAAACCTCAATATTTGGAAAACACTTGGAAGAAAACAAACAAAACCTGGTGCATTTAACAAATCAATAAAGCTCTTGAAGTTTGGGTCTGGGCTTCAGGTGGCAAAGCTGCCTGGGCAGAAATCCAGGGCAGGGCCCTGGCCCTGCAGGTGGCAGCTTGTGGCAGCAGCCCCTGCCCACCCCACGGGGCTGGAGGGCACAGCCGGGGTCAGGGAGCAGGGTGCTGGATTCAGGGAGCAGGTTGCTGGATCTGGTGACCCCTTTGCCAAGAGCAGGGCAAATCCCTGGGGGGGTCCCAGGTGAAGCCAGAGAGGGTCACTGGGGGATGCTGCCCTGCCCAGACTCAGGTTGACCCGCAGGTGGGCACGGGCATGTGCAGCCCCCAGCCCCGGGGAGAGCAGCCGCGGGTGCCGCGCAGCCCCTAAGCCAGTTTTGGGGTGCAGCCGGGCAGAGGGGGCTGCTGACTGCCCCGCCACCCCCCTCCCCATGCCACTCTCTCCGTGCCAGCCAGGTCGGGCGGCTGTCACATCCACCGGCTTTCCCACCCTGAGCAGCGCGGCGGTTTCCATGGTGACAGTGTCCCCAGGATGGGTGGCGCAGAGGCCACCACGCTGTGGGTGGAGGGGGGCCCCACTCACCGCTGTGGTCCCCAGCCCCCCACTTGGCACAGCCCTGGCAGGGACAGCAGCCACACACAACCGGCACCCTCAGCATCACCACAGCCACCCCCAAAACACTGCCAAGCGACACCCCCCCTGCCACACACCCCCCACACCGAACCCCTCGGTGCGGAGCCACGACAATGGCTCATCCCTGGGGGTGAGCAGCAGAGAGACAACCCTGGCTTCTCCAGGGGCTGGAATTCAAAGCAAGCACCGGGATCACACTAACGGGAGAAACCCAGCTGGAGAGCCGGAGGTGGAGAGTCCCTGAGCTGCAAAGACAACAAAATTCATGACAAAGCACAAAGGGAAGCGCCGGGGCTCCGCCGTCCCCAGATATTCATCCCTTAACACGCTGCCTTCTGAGGCTGACATGTCATTGCAGACAGGCCTTTTTTTTTTTTGTTGGTTTGGGGTTTTTTTCTTTCTTTCTTTTTTTTTCTTCCCCCCCCACCCCCCCTTTTCTTCTCCCCCGTCGCCGAGGCGCTGCTGGATTGGATCACCTCAGGGCGAGCACTTTATTATCTGCA
Source organism: Corythornis vintsioides (assembly GCA_025447755.1). Classification (NCBI taxonomy): domain Eukaryota; kingdom Metazoa; phylum Chordata; class Aves; order Coraciiformes; family Alcedinidae; genus Corythornis; species Corythornis vintsioides. Next base: position 13,172 of record JAOEGS010012422.1, on the reverse strand, counting down.
GTCAAAGCGTCACCACAAATACCCGTCTACACACACACGTGTCACTTCCCATTTGTCTCCTCCACGAGGTATTAGCGCCGCCCGCCGCCGCCGTGCCCCCGCCTCTCCCCTGCCACCCCCTCCCCCCGACACCCCGCGCCCCCTGCCCCCGCCTCCACCATCCCCCCCTGTCCCCCCTGACACCCTATCCCCCCTGCACCATGTCCCCCCTGCCACCGTGCCCACCTCGGCCCACATCCGCCGGCACAGCAAAAGGCAAACAGTGCCAAGTGGGAGGCACTCAGGGAGGATGGCATCGTGGCCCTGAGGATGTCATTCCACTGCTGCCCCAGTGTCACCCCCGTGCAAGCCTCGATGACACCCCAATACTGTCCCAATGTCAACCCAGTGCCACCCCAATAATGCCACCTGTATGCCACCCAATACCACCCTAGTACATCCCTGATGCTGCCCGCAGTGCCACTCTAAGTTCACCTCAATGCAACCTTGTGCCATCCCAATGCCATCCTGATGCCATCCCACACCACCACCCTGGTGCTACCCTGAAGTCACCCCAGTACTGTCCCAACACCACCCTTCTGACACCAACACTGCCCCAACGTCCCCCAGTGCCACCCCACCATGCAGCCACCGAGGGCACCCCACCACAGCTCAGCTCAGCCACTCTGGGCTCTGACCCAGTGGGAGATGGCCCCACCCCAGTGCCAAAGAGCCACCCCCCAACCCCATCCCTCCCTCATCCATCTCCCGTGGCACACGTGACCGATCGAAAAGTGTTTTTGCAGCGTTTCCTGGCAGGGAAAGTGCAAGTCAACAGCACATTTTGGGCCCAGCAGTTAATTGAACTCCTTTTTATGGCACGTATATAAATACACAGAACCATCATTAACCGATCCCTTCCAGAAACTGAAAATGAAAGAATTAATCTTATTTCACTCATGTGTAACCCCTCATGAAATTAAAATGATATTTTATGGGTGTGTACAAAGGCAGAGCCTTCGCCGCAGCTCCCTTAATGAAAATGCCCTTGGAATGAGTAGAATTGGGTAACGAGAAGCCATTAAATGAGGTTTCAGCCCACGTGCAATTAAACAGTTTTCTCGCTGACGAGAGGCCCCATGGGCCAGCGGGGAGAGGTATGGGTGACCCCGGAGCTGGGTCCCCCCTCTGGCACTTTGCTGCTCCCTGAGCCCCAGGTCATCACCTCTCGTTAGCATTTTAATGACCTGGGAGGGTCCACATCACCCCCCCCAAGGAGATGGTTCTTACCCCCAGCACCAGGCTCTAGGTCCAGCCCTGCCTGCAGAGGGTGAGGGGGGGTGGCTGATGGTGGTCAAACACTGTGTCCATAGAATCACAGGATCCCAGGCTGGTTTGGGTTGAAGGGACCTCTCAAGCTCATCTCATCCAACCCCCTGGGAGCAAGGACATCTGCACTCAGAGCAGGGTGCTCAGAGCCCCCCCTAGCTTCACCTGGAATGGTGCCAGGGATGGGGCAGCCACCACCTCTCTGGGAAGCCTGGGACAGGCTCTCACCACCCTCAGCACCAACAATTTCTCCTTCTCTCCAGTCTCAACCTCCCTCTTTGAATTTCAAACCATCACCCCATGTCCTGTCCCAACAGGCCCTGCTCAAAACTCTGTCCCCATCTTTCTGACAGGCCCCCAGAGGGTCTTCTTGGAGCCTTCTTCTCTCCAGGCTGAACCCCCCCAGCTCTCCCAGCCTGGCCTCCCAGCAGAGGGTTCCAGCTCTCCCAGCATTGCTGGGGCTCCTCTGGCCCTGCTCCAGCAGCTCTCTGGCTCTGCTGTGCTGAGGACTCCAGAGCTGGACCCAGCCCTGCAGGGGGTCTCCCCAGAGCCCTGGGAGCAGATGGGCAAGATCCCCCTTGGTCCTGCTGCCCATGTTGCTGGGTGCCAGTGGCTGCGGGGTGCCAGCACATGGTGCCAGCACCTGTCCAGCTTCTCACCCCAAACACACCCAAGTCCTTCTTTGCAGGGTTCTCTCCAGCCTTTCGCCCCCAGCCTGTTCTGATTCACCCTGGAGCAGGACCTTGTTGACCCTCAGGAAGTTCACACAGGCCCACCTCTAGAGCTTGTCCAGGTCCCTCTGGACACGGAGCAACTCCCAGCTCCAAATGGATCCCATCTCCTCACAGGAGCATCATCCTGCACCACCTGGCCCCAGGCTGAAAGCAGAGCAGCACAGGCTGAAGACAGGCACATTGAAAGGAACATTTAATTAAATATAAGCCACCACTACATTACTGCAGAGAGAAAGAGCAGCAAAGAGTTTGGCCAAGCCCAGAGTGGTATTATTTGATTTATAATTTAAATAAAGCTCAGGATTCCTGTAATGTGCACAGAATAAAATCAAAAGGGACCAGGCTGCTGGAGTTAATTGGATGTGATATTTTCCTGAGGATGCTGCTTCTCCACAGGCTCCTGCTCCTTGGCTGGGGGCGGGCAGGGCTGGCACAGCTCCGGGCACCCTCCTGGAAGATGCAATGCCAGGAGGTGCAGCCCTGAGATCACCAGAGAGGGGAAACTGGCGTCTGACACGAGCTGGGAACAGCGAGCACCACGGAGAAGCAGCCAACAGGATTCAGGGGGATGCAACCAGCCCTGGGGGGATGATGAGGAGCTGGAGAGCCAAGGGGCAGAGCCAGGGGTGAAGGCACCGGGTCTGTCAGCTCCCAGCACGGGCAGGAAAATCTGTCATCTCACCTTTTTCCGTGAAATTAATACAAAAATTACTCAGCGGCACGGGCAGGATAATAGGATTCCGCAGCGGTGCCGGGCCAGACGGCCAATGTGCCGAGAGCCAGACTCATTTAATATCGACGGAAACAATGCCAGAGGACAGAAATAAGACCCATAAAGATAATTACTGAGATACTCAGGAGCAAATTAAGTAATCAGAGGCACTTCTAAATCGTGGCTCGTTTGGAGCGAGCGTGAGCGGCGCCGACTACCTGCGCCCGCCTCCGGGAGCCTCGGCCCCGCGCGCCCGGCCCCTCCGCGCCGCGCTTCCCGCGGGTGCCATCAATAAAGCTGGGAAAATCGTATTCCGAACCAGATGCGTGGCCCTGGATGTCACCTGCAATTTAATTTGCACTAGCAGGAGGCAGAGAGGAGTGAGACGGGCTGGATTTGCCCGTAATGAGCGGAAACATACGGGCAGCTAAACTTTGATTAAGGTGACCTGGCTGGCGGCAGCCGGCGGTGAGCGTGGCGTGGGGGTCCGGCTGGGGGGTGCTCGGACACTGCCAGACGTTGTCCACACTGGGGGAGGTGCCATGGTGAGGGGATAAGTGGTTCTGCCCCGAGGGATGGGGTGTGATCAGTCATAACACCCAGTCCCCCAGGGGTGATGGGGTCTGGCTGTTGTCCTGGCCTGATCCCACCAGCATAGCTCAGGGGCTCCCGGGGGCTGGCATCCTTCTAGGACGTGGGTGGCAGCAACCAAACAACACTGCCTTCCTGCCTGGTGACACCGAGTGGAGCTCCTGCTCCCCAGACCTCCTTATTTCAACATCGTGGAAAACACAGGGGAGCACCAACCCCCCCAGCAGGAGGGTGCTCCTGGGCACCCCTATGAGCCGAGATGGTCCCTGGCTCTGAGCTGGGGAACGCCACGGGGACAGACGGGCACATCCTGACCTCAACATCTCAACACAAAGACACCTGGCACCTAAAACCTCCGTTCTCCAGAAAACCCTGCCGGGCTCAGCCTGCCCACAGCTCCCGGGCCGCGCGGGCACGGCGCAGCTAATTATCCAGTGGCAAGGAGGCCGGCTGGGGAGCCGGACCCTCGCACTGCCGCGCGCTGCTCAGGCGTGACGGGTTAGGAATAATTGTACAAGAGCAACATTCGTTCTCCTTCCAGACACTAATAAGGAGGAGACCCGAGAGGGGCCGCCAGCTCCGATGCGGCGCAAGCGCGCTGGGGTCCGCAACAAGCGTGCCCACCCACCCACCTACCTGTGCCACACGCTCGGGAGGTGAAACCCCGATGGGTGCTCAAGGAAAAACAGCTTGGGGGACACAGATCCACTGAGACCCACAAGAGCTGACACTCTGATGGGGTAAACAGCTTGGGTGGGGAGGGGGTCTCAATCCTGCCCACCCCCCTGATTGCTGACACAGACATGAGTGTTTCCCCGCCGGTGATGTGCCAGTGCCCATCACCCTGCCTCTGGCCTGGGCACCATGTTGTGCTGGAGCCTGAGAGGTTTCCACCCCCCAGAATAACCCTCCTGGCTGCCAGCGTGACCCAAGCCCTGCCAGAGTGACACTGGGGGTGCCAAGGGTGGCCGAGCATTGGCCAAACCCTGTGCTCGGCTCACTGGGCTGTGCCGAGGTGCCCAGGTAGAGGGGAGAAAAAAAAACCATCTCTGGGAAAATAGAGATCATTAAACAAATGCCCAGGGGCTGTCGCAGACTAACAAGCAGAGCTTTAGCAGCTGATTTGTCTTCAGCTGGCGATGTTTAAAAATCCAACTGAGACCAGCAGAAAAATATCCACTCCCCTCTTTAAAACACACATTCATCACTTGAGAATCTTAATGCGTCTTTCCCAGCCGGGGAGGTCAAACACGCCTGCCTAAAGCAGGCTCATTAAATATACATTTAATCACGGTTTGGATTGAGAGACAAAGGCTGGGAGAGACAGGTGCTTTACTGGAGTGACCTTTTGGATCCCATTTTAATGTAACTAGTTTACAGCTTATCTGAAAGGCCAGCTCCTGGGGAAGGCGAGCTGCAGCAAAACCCGGAAAGTAATTAGAGGAGGGGGGAAGGGCCAGGGAGGTTTGGGGGGCCAGGGAGTGGGCGACAGCAGCATCCTCCGCCGCCGCGCTTCCCAGACAGCTCTGCAATGTTTTCTGAAGTTCGACTTAACAACCAGAGCAACCCAATTTAATTTGCTTATCTTGTCTCCTTCCTCCTCCCCACCCCCCTCCTCCCCGCTTCTCCTGCTCTTTTTAATTATCGGTTAAATAAATGTCTTTTTCAATAAGGGAAGCTGCATCAAAGCAGACGCGCTCCCCCCCGCCCCGGGGCACTTACACTTGCGTGGCTCCAGAGCCTTGTTGGGGCAGGCGAGGTGCTGGGCTGGGGGGTTCTGGGTCCTCTGCAGACAGGCCAGCATGGTCTGGGTGTCCCGGCGGGCAGTGCCGCCCCCGCCACCAGCCCACGTCCTGCCAAGAGATAAAACACGCTGGTGAGGGGAGGTGAGGGGCGGGGAACATCCTGCCCGAGTGTCCAACACCCTCCTACCCACCCAGCTGCTCCCCAAGTAGAGGAGCTGGTGGGAGGAGAACCCAGAGCTGACCACGGACACACACGTGGCTCAGAACCCTGCGGAGAGCAACATGTAATTCGGAAAGCTTTATGTAAATAGGGATGTATATAAAATAAAGGTCTCAGTAGGTGATTTATAGGCGATTTGGGGCTCTGAAGATGCTGAGGGGACTGAAGCATCTCTGTGCTGAGACCCCTGGGACTGTACAGGTGGAGAAGAGCAGCCTGAGAGGGGAGCTGAGAAATGCTGAGCAAGAGATAAAGGGCCCCGGGGGCCAAGAGAATGGGGCCAGACTCTGGGCAGTGGTGCCCAGCAACAGAACAAGGGGCACTGGGCACCAACTGGAACCCAGGAGGTTCCACCTGAGCAAGAGGAGAAAGTTCTTTGATGTGAGGGTGCCAGACCCTGTGCCAGGCTGCCCAGAGAGGTTATGGAGTCTCCTTCTCTGGAGAGATTCCGAACCCCCCTGGACACTGTGCTGCTCGGCCCCCTGCTCTGGGTGACCCTGCTGGATGGAGCAGGGGGGTGGCACCAGAGCATCTCCAGAGGTCTCTTCCAATCCCCACCATGCTGAATTCCATGTGACTCTGTTCTTTCTGCAAAGTTTTCCACCTTTTCTGCTGGGAAGAGGGCAGAGCCAGCACATCCCCCAGCACTTGCTCCTGGCAGTGTCAGCCTGCTCTGCTGGTGTGCCAGCCAGCACCTCCCAGCAGTGAGTGTCCCTGATGGCTCCGGCCAAGGCTGGAGAAAGACGGCGTTAAAATCCCACACGGGGTCCTGGGTTTCGTCGCCAGCTCCCAGCTGGCATCAAAATCTGCTCGACAAAAGCTGGAGGGGTCAGGCCAAAGTCATTGCCGCCGCCGCTCTGCTAATTGTACATCCTTGACGAGCCGCCGCGAAGGGCAGGAATTATCACCAGTTGCTGCTGACACCCTCCCACTGCTCTGGCTGGCACTGGGAGTGAGATTCCCACTTGGAGAGGGCAGGGGAGACGTGGGCAGGAGTTGCAGAAAAGAGGCTGCCCATCCTCCGGCGTCACAGCTTCCGAGCCACCGCTCTCCCGGCTGAGCATCCATCCGCTGTTGGCTGGGTGGCAGAGTCGGGTGGCAGGGTCGGGTACATCACTTCTTGAAAGGGAACCATCTCCTCCTCCAGCCATCCAGGCTGTTTTCCACACCCCTTGGCACTGGCGAGCGGTGCCAGCATGCAGTGCGGCTCTGCGATGGCCTCGGGTGGGCACTGGCAGGGCCTGTGCCCGTCACCTGCCAGGCAGCAGATCGGGTGGCTGCTCCTCGAGCTGTGCCCAGGAGCCTCCTTGCTCCTCTAGGATTTAGGTCCTCTGGAACCGTGGGCACACAGACGTTGGTCCCTGCATGCTTGCTGCTGCCCTGTGCCCACCTCCACTGGGCAGGGTGGGGTCTCCAGCCAGTGGTGGGACTGGTCAGGGTGTTGGTGCCATGGCCAGGCTCTGCCCAAAGGGGTTGGAGATGTCACCTCATCCCCCCGCTACGCTGCAAACTCCAGGAAGGGAGAAACACATCAGGGAAAGGTGTGAGGAGCAAGAGGCGGGGAGGAAGGCATCTAATCCCAGGCAGGTGTCTGGAGAACCCAAATTGTGCTGTTTTCTCCTAATAATGAAGTATTCATGAGTAAAAGCCTTTTTCACTACTTTCTTAAGATACTAATTTCACAACAAGCGCCTTGTTACCATGCAATTATTCCAATCGTGCATTTCTCCCAGATTCCATCTGTCCTCGCGCTCTCTAAATGAAAGACAATCATGTAACCACCTTTCATTATTCACTATTTTACTTTCAAGCAAAGGTACCCTGAAAGAAATGATTTCCTCTGAAAGGGACTTTTATTCAGTTTCAAAACCAATTTTCTCCTATTACTGTCTTTAAAAAAAAAAAAAAAAAAAAAAAAAAAGAAAAAAAAAGGAAGGAAGGAGGGGGGCAGGGAGGTGTTTTTATTTCATGCATTACATATCCTTTGTTAACGCAGCTCGCAGTAAAAGCAGCCGTATCCATTTTCTGGCTTCGATTTCTGGTAATTTTAAAATATGCCATTACAATCAGGCAGAAATTATACAGTTTGAAAAGAGAAATGAAGTGCTTCTTATTCAGAGCCTGAGCGCACTTGACTGCCAGGGAACTCGCTTCTCCTCGGGGTTCATTAGGCAGCCCCGGCGGCACCCATGATGACCCCGTGGGGTTGGACCCGGGTAGGGGCATCCATGGCCACGCTGGGCACCAGTACCCACCCCCCTGTACCTGAGCCTCACCTACGCGGTGCCCCCAGCACCAGTGTCCTGCCGGGTGTCACCATCTGGACGATTATCCGTGCGGACGTCATCGCCTCCCCTGTCCCCGGCCTCGTGTCCCCGGCCCCGTGAGCCAGGCACGGGTTTTGTGAGGCCATTGGGTCCCTGCGGATCCCCAGGGAAAAGGGGGGCTGAGAGTGAGGAGAAAGAACCCAGGGGTAGCACTGGTGACACTGAATCATAGAACCACAGAACCAGTTGGGTTGGAAGAGACTTTTCAGATCAAGAGTCCAACTGTCCCCCAGCACTGCCAAGGGCACCACTGACCCATGGCCCTCAGCACCACAGCTCCACAGCTTGGAAACCCCTCCAGGGGTCACAGGGACTCCACCCCTGCCCTGGGCAGCCTGGGACAGCCCTGGATGACCTTGTCCATTAAGAAATTTTTCCTCAGCTCCAACCTAAACCTCCCCTGGGGCAGCTTAAGGCCAGTTCCTCTTGTCCTGGTGCTTGTTCCTTGGGAGCAGAGCACGACCCCTCCTGACTCCACCCTCCTAACAGCTGTCAGAGCCAGGAGGTCTCCCCTGATCCTCCCTCTCTCCAGGCTCAACAAGCCCAGGACCCTCAGCTGCTCCTCCCCACACTCCTGCTCCAGACCCTTCACCAGGAGAGGCCAACCTGCACCCCTAGTGCAGGACATGCTTGCCAGTGAGACACCAAATCCCAGTGCCAACAGGAGAGAGGGTCAGGATGCAGCCCCAGTCTGGGGAAGGTGGGATGCTGGTGCCTGGACACAGGAGCTGTGGTTACTCTTGGCCATGGGCACCCAGCAACACAGGTCCCCTGGGGACACCCCCTGATACTCTCCCCGCCACTGCTCTCCTTGCACCTACAGACAGCAGAAGCATCATCAGCATCAGCCCGGAGAGACTCGGGAGCCACACGCCAAACTAAATAAAGCCACCGATTAATTCAGACCCCAGTCGTGCCCCCGTCTCCACGCGTCACGCGGCAGAGACGATTTTTCTGACAGCTACGCCACGCTTCACCCCACCTTAACAGGCAGAGCTCCTAACCGTGACACTGCCCATCCATCCCAGCACCCCGCCGGGCACCCCCCGGGGCCCCTAAAGCACCCGTAGGCGAGCGGGTGGGTGCCCAGCACAATGGGCATCTGTGCCGCGGTGGCATTTCCTTAATGCCACTCAGAAAAAGCCCCTGAATCAGCTGATGGGAATTGGGCGCTTGGCTGTCCGAACGCTTAGCGCCGGCTTAGTTAGCTCCATCTGCATTGGAACTAATTCCAATCAGCAGGATCCGATTTAGTTCAAGCTGCTCTGGCTCTTTCGTGGCAGGAAAGACAACACTCAGCAGTTTTACCGGCACCGCCCCGAGCCCAGCCCCGTCGCCACGCGGTCACCGGCACCATGGCTTGTGGGGTGCCAGCGGCGGGGTCCCCCAGCGGTGCCAGGACGGGGGGCCCTCGGGGACACCCAGAGCCCCACTTCCCACAGCACCGCTCCTCAGCTCCACCATCCTCACCCTCCAACCTTTCCCCAAGCCCTTCTCCCACCGCTTTCCACTTTGGGCTGGGTAATTTCAAAGCCCTATCTCTACATCGCGCTATTTATAAGCCCAAGGTCTTTGTGACTTTAATAAAAAAATAAAAAAAACCCACCCTCTCTGCCTAAAGCCCCCTGTGACGGGAGGGTTTGGCACCTCCTCTGACATCAGAGGCTGATAAGTCGGGCTTATCTCCTCCGAGAGCCCCGCGAAGGTCCCTCCGGCGAGATAAGGCCAGCACAGCTGTCGATAGAGGCTTTCGCAGGCGAGGATTTAGATAAAAGAAAATGTGACAGGAGGGGAAGGGGGACGGAAAAGGGAACTTTGAAAGACTCAGCCTGACCAGGGTCCAGGCAGCCACAGGCAGCAGGATGGGCAGGCGCAGCCCTCTCGCCGGGAAAAGCAAGGGTCAAGGTCTTGGTCACCATCTGAGCTCAGGTGCAACGTGGGCTCATCCTTCACCCTGGCTGACAGCCCACGAAAAGAGAGGTTCTGGGGGCTGGGAGAGGGAAAGGGGCAGAAATGGGGATGCTGTGAAGCAGTTTGAGTCTTGACAGCACAACCCCCCAACCCCACCCCGGCGGCAAAAAGACAGCGCCGGGTTCGGCACAAGGACAGGAGGTGACTGGGTCACCCCGGCTTCTGACAGTGCCAGACAGACAGACGGACAGCGTGGGAGTGAGGCCAAGGCTGGCAGCAACCCTCACAAGCCAGCAGAACCGATAAATTAAGCAAAAGCCTTCGCTAGTTTCCAGCGTGCCAACAAAACCCGCTCGCTGTGGTGCCAGGGCTACCTGCTGTGACTGGGGACACCCCCGACCCTCAGCCCCCTGTGGTGGGACGGAGAAACCCAGCACCCCACCGGGGAGCTCCTCTGCCCACAGCCCCAAGGGCACTGGTGGGGCAGAAGCCCTGGCATGCCACTGCTGTCCCCAGCCCCTACAGACACTCATTTCCCATCACAACTGGTTTTCCATCATCCCATGGCCCCGTGAGGGTGAGGAGGTGCTGGAGGAGGAAGGCTGCCCACCCTCTGTCCGGGCGAGCAGGGTTTCGGGCGGCGCTGACCTGGCACCGGGGCAGCACGGGTGCCAACTAGTGCCCATCTCCCACCCAGCAGCAGATTTAGGGTCCCCGAGCCGAGGCACCGGAGGGGACGCGGCACCGGGCGAGCGCGGGAAAGGTCACCCCGCCGTAAATCCCGGGGAGCAGCCGATCAAATAAAGCCGAGGGCGGCAATAAAGCCCCGCTCGGTGCCACCGGCCGCGCCGCGACCTTCCCCGCGCCCGGCCCCGCTCCATCCCGCCCGGCTAATCCGCTCCCCTCCGCTCGCTCCAGCCCCGGGCCTTTCAGGGGGCCCTGTTAATAATTAAATGTTAATCTAAAAAGCAATTTTAGCTGCAGTGCTGCAGATCTGGTTAGAGATTACATTAGCATGTAAGAGTCAAGGGTAATTTTCTCTAACCCCTCTTGTGATCTTTAAAACCCACAGATCTTAAAGCAACACCAGCTCCTCTGATTAAAATTGGAAGCTGGGGTTTGCAACGGATAATGATGCTGGAAGTGATTATTTTGCTGCTCGGGTTTGCCCTGGGGGAACGGGGGGCTGCGGGGGGAGTGACCTGTGCCCTGTAGAGACATGGGGAGGGTGCCCAAGACCCGGATGGCACCGAGAAAAGCTCCACCATCAGCTTGAGGGGCGGCTGGACCCTGCTCAGCTGCACACCCAGGAGACACTTGCACCCCAACTTCTCCATCGACCCCCACCACGTGAGACGGAGCATGCAGGGAGAACCCTGGGGAGCAGAGGGGACACATCCCACTGGAGATGCAGATCCCACCAGGTGTGGGTGCACAAGCCTCTGCTGAGCACACCCTGCCCAGGAATGGGACTGTACCCTCCAGCGCCAGGGACACCCCGAGGCACGTAGGGCCAGGCAGAGCCAGCCACTGCCTGTGCCACCATCTCAGCCCAAAGTGAGTTGGTGCTCCAACATAGCAAGCATCCCCATTTCCCTTGTGCCCAGAACCTGCCTTTGCTTATGGAGGACACATTTTGCTGCTCCATTGCCAGCAGGATGGTGCCTTTTCAGGGCTGCCAGGACACAGGGATGGCACAGAGCTGACCAGCCATGACACATCACCAGGGACAGAGTGGCACCAGGGTCTGCGAGCCCATGCTGGGACCTGGACAGAGCATCCCCTCACAGTTATCTTGAGGCAGTAACAAGGAAAGGTCTCTCCCATCACATCCAGAGCCAAGGTTTCTGCTCCAAGGAGAAACCCTTTAGGAAAACAACATCAAAAAATACCCCAAAATATCCTTTTGCTCATCAGAGGGGCAAGGGGGGCTGGGATGGGGGCACAGAGCAGATGACACAAGCAAATTACCTCCTGACCAGTACCAATGACCCAAGAGGCAAAAATAAGGTCTCATGTGTGCGTAAGGGTGGAATGAAAATCAACCCCACAATTGGAGTGCTGTTGAGCGTTTGCAGACATCCTCGCGCGGGGCTCGGGCAGCCTGGTTAAATTTATGTGTCAGCTTTAAGGAGGCCTCTCATCAAATGAGCTATTTTGGGCAGAGATTAAAGATCTATTTTAGCTGCAAGCGGGAACAGCTCTCGAACAGGTTAATAATGATTCTGGAAACCCAAGCGCCTCCAGCCCTCCAGGGCAGGGCAGACAGAGCCCCGGGCAGTACCCCGAGGGTCCCTAAGCCAGGAGGGTGGGGGACTCTGGTGCAACATTCACTCCCCAAACCCCAACCTGCTGCCATCCTGCCAGGGAGGAAGAAAACGGTGCCGTGGCCGGGCGAGGAGCGGCTGCGGCGCTGAGCAGGCGTGGGTAATTGGAAGTGGCAGACTCTGGCACGCTGCTGCCAAGAAGGTCATTCCGTGGGACTGGGAATGGAATGCCAGGAGCCAGGAGGGGAGCGGCCCAGTTAGCAAAGGTCAGGGCCTCGCTCGGGTGCCTTCAGTGTTTTTGGCAGAGCACGGCACCGGTGGCGTGCGCCGGGGTCCTGGCAGGGCTGGCAACGCAGCGTGCAGGCAGGATCTGCCTGTATGTACATAACCCCTCTAATCTGGTACCCATGGGAGCGTGCCCAATGCTGGGGAGCAGGTGGCATGATGCCCTGGGGGGCCCTTGGCCAACCCCTCAAAGCAAAACCTCTCTCATTCAACACAGTCGTGCTGTGCCTCTGTCCTGAATGCGGATGGGGCTGGGAGCCCACCAAGCTGCCCAGTGTCCCTGGCAGCAAGAGCTGGATGCTCAGGACACTCACAGGTCCCAGTCTCAGCAGAGATGGGGGATCAAACCAGCAGAAAACCCACATGGTACCAGGGAGCCCTCCAGCACAGCAACTAAAAGCACTCGAACACAATGAACCAGACCAGAATGGGCATCACCCCCAAACCCAGCTGAGACCCAACACTCAACAGTGCATTGATCAAAGCTCCCCAGCACCCAGCACAACCCCATCCCTGGTGCTCACCTGCCCCTCCACAACAACCTGGGGCTCCCATGGTGCCCACGGCAGCACCACGGTGCCCAGGCCGCCCGGCCGGCTGCACGGTGCACGGCAGCCAGGCGCGCGCCGCTCCGTAATTACAGCCCCGAGTGCCTGAGCTGTGAAAGAATCTGACGAAGGAATCCAGGGTAGATCGTGCTGCCGAAATTACTATAATCAAAGGCTTTCACAAAGGCTTCAAATGCAGCCAATTACCCTGAAAGGCGAGGCAAGAAAGAAAACAAATTAATGTGTTTGCACAGAGCCTCCGCGGCAGCGCACACATCGCCCCGCGACCCCGGCCGGCCGCTGCTCTGCATCCCCGGGGCCAGCTCCCCATCCCTGCATCCTGCTCCTCGCTGCTGGGTACCCAACTCCTCATCCCTGGGTGCCAGCTCCCCATCCCTGCATCCCTCTCCTCACTGCTGGGTACCCAACTCCTCATCCCTGGGTGCCAGCTCCCCATCCCTGCATCCCGCTCCTCACTGCTGGGTACCCAACTCCTCATCCCTGGGTGCCAGCTCCCCATCCCT